>JAAGNO010027009.1:0-40242 GCA_033439905.1 Ceryle rudis
CGGGCCCAGGCAGACCAAAGGCGCAGGTCGCCTCCCGCGCCCGCGGAAGCACCGGGGCCTGCTGGGGCAGCGGAAAGACGCCGCCGGGCCTGCGCAGCTCCGCCAGGCGCCCGGCAAGGCCCCACCTCCCTCCCGCCCGTTCCGTCCCCTCCCGCCTCGCTGAGCCCCGCCCGCGCGGCGCGGCCCCTCCCCTGCGCACGGGCAGCGGCTGCCACAGCCGCCTCCACTGCCGGGAGACGCCTCGCCTGCCCGGCCTCAGGGCCGCTGCCGCCCCGTCATGTCCGAGGCGGGCCAGGAGCTTGTCCACCTGGTGTGGGGCAAGAAGGCCGGCCCCCGGGGGCTGGCCGACACCATCTTCTGCCGCTGGGCGCAAGGTACCTGCGTGCGCCGTGCCCCGGACCCGCTCCCGGCCCGGCCCGACCCTTCTCCCGCCTCGGTGCCTGCCCGGCCTTCTCCCCCAGGGGTCCTTCCTCAGCCCTCCGCCCGCCCCACCGTTCCTGGCCCACCTGCCTGGGCACACCCACAGCTGTCTTCGCAGCCCCCGCGGGGCTCCGCGTCGCCTGCCTGTCCGCGTCCGTGAGTCCATGAGGGGCGCGAAGCGCCGCTCCGTGGGGCAGGGGCCCCTCCGCGCGTCTGCGGACGGGGACAGCGATAGAGCGGTAGTTATTTGCCTTCGTGTTCCCCTATCACCGGCAACTCAGCGTGTGGCCCACGGGAAAAATGATGCAGCAGTTTCACTTACTAAGTAATATTTTTTTGCAGCTTGGTCGTCTTTTGCCCCAGATCTTCAAAGGAGCTTAAACAAGAGTAGGGAAGGAAACGTGTTTCCTATTTTTCAGCAGCATCTTGTGCCATTATTTTACATAGCTTGTGCAAACGTGAACCCAATTTGGTGGGTTTTTTTTTTTTTTTCTTGTGAAGAACAGGGGAGCCACAAATAAGACAGGAAAAGTGGGAGAGAGGCTTGGGACAGAGACCCACAGTCTTTTTTTAAACTGGTTCTTTGGCGATTGAAGCAGGTGCACACCATCTTTAGGATATGGCAAGTGTTAAAGCAGCAATAATTGTGGAAACAGGACTATTTGTAATATGTTTTTTCCATATTTAAATTATGCAACCTAGACATAGTTTCTTCTTGATGGAGTCTTTCTGGTATTCTTTCAAGACTACAATTGCAAGGTGTAGTGCACAGACTTGCCAATAAAAATTATCTCAGTCTGTGTACCTGTCCTGGCTGAAAGAAGGGAATGATAGCTTTCTCTATAAATTACTATCGGCTTTGAAGAATTCTTGTAATGGTTGTGAAGTTCATAATAAAAACACACCTAAAGCCTGGAGAAAATTCCCAAATGATAGTGGAATATATAGATTTTTATTTGCCTTTTTTTAATTTAAATGCACTCAGGTCTCAGGGTAAAGTTGGCAGAAACAAAAAGATGTTCTCTGGTCTTTGCTCGTTGTTTTATTTTTTTTAGCATGAGTTTTGACATTTGCCTAATTTCAGTAGATGCGTTTGTGACATTGATTTGGGAGCTGCACAGCTTCTCTGTCACAGACACAGAGTCTCATATTACCAAACTCTCATATGTTTTTTCCCCATGTTCAGATAACTCAGTGTGAAATATTTTGGGAAAAAAATGCCAAATTCCTTCCATTTCCTAGAGTTTAGGAGTCCTAGAAATTTTATCAATTTCAAAATGTATTGAAATGTGTGTTGTAATGCTGCACATTTGTGATCCTGTGAAAAGTTTAATGGAAAAGCCCTCTTGTGTTCTTGGTGGCTCCTGGAAAAGAGCTATTATTTCCTGTCTGTCTTTAGAGAAAGTCCTGTAACTGTATCTTGTAGTATATTTATTCCCTTCTTTGTATCCTTTTTAATCAATTTTGTGCAGTAAAAACATGTGACAGTAAGTTAGTGTGTTGTTTGGAGGTCTTGTGCTGGGTATCAAAAAAGTCAGTCTTATGTTGTGTAGCAGTGTAATACATTTACCCAGCTTTCAGTTTCTATTTTGTTGAAAAAGTTCTGCACCATTTACCTATTGCAAAGGAGTCCGGTCAAGATATAAAAATTAAAAAATCAAAACAAAACAAAAAAAAACAACCAAGCAAAGCAAACAAAAATCAAGCTTTATTATTTCCAAAGACTTCACAGTTTAAAAGATAGACCCTTGTTTCTAATCCTGTGTGCAGAAAGTATCAAACAACTAGTTTGGTATTGGAGATTTCTTTTGTGCTTTGGAGATTTATTTTTTTTTTTGGTGGGTTTGTCTTTTGTTTGGGTGGGTTTTTTGTTGGGTTTTTTTTTTTTTTAGAAAGTAGTGGCAATACTGGTATTTATTTCATGAATATTGTTTATCTTTTCTCAAACCCTTTGAAAGTTGAGAACTATAATTTACATTTGGAAAGAAAAGTAGAGAGTACAGAGAGCGTTGAAAAATGTGAGACTTGAACCAGTCGGTTTCTCAGTAAAGATGGCAGTGTTCTGGGAATCCTCATCACGCACCAGACTCATTAACCGTCGTATTCATTTGGTCGGAACTGAAGACAGGCTGATCTGTGGACAGTTAACAGAATTGACTTAGCTGATGTGGATATGCTGTTTGAAATTAGTGACAGTAATTCCCTCACTTTGCTGCACTGGCAACTTTAAATATATTGTTTTGATTCCTGACTTAACAAAGGCGTAGCTGCAAAGCTGTTGCTGCAGTTGTTGGGGATTTATTTGGTGGTGTTTTGTTGTAGCTTATTTTTTTTGTCTTTATGATTGCAGCAGAATTTGCAGTTTGAACCTCCTGAATCCCATTTACCAGAATCCTCAAAGAGCACCCAAAGGACTGTAATGCAAAAGCTTGGTCTGCACTTCAGTATTTCCTGGCATAGATAGGATGGCTTGGGAAGGAGTTAGGAGGACTGAACCCTAAAGAAACATACGCATGTGAGGAGTGATGTTCTCCATTGACTGAAGAGGCAAATTCCATTCACAAAGCTGCTCTTTGTATTATCCTTAAGGCATGTGGCATCAGGTGTACACAACTAAGAATGTCTGTCAGGTTTGAGCGCAGCATCCTTTCAGAATTACCTAAGGTGTTTTCTCATTGATCTTTAGAAAGTAAGACATGGGACAATCTTTTCAAAACAGCTATTCAATGTCAGAGGCATAGCATGAAACTATTAATACTATGGTTGTGTATATATGTATAACATACAGTGTAAAAAGATCCGTTTTACCTGGATCCTCTTCCAGCTTCCAAGTTTAGAGCTGGGGGAGTAGATTGACAACTCTCCTTTTCTTCCCTGTTCTTTGCAGATTTCCTGGAACTGTCTCTGGTCTAGTACCTTGGTTGGCTTTTATTATATCCTTGGCTGAGGAGCTAGATCCTCTAATGTTGTTTTTAATAAAGCCATGGGAGATCTAATATTTTCAGACAACAATCAAAGCAGGGTTATTACTAGAAAATAATATTTTTACCAGACAAGCATATATATTTTGAACAAAAGTAATACACTTTCTATTCTTTAAAGTCTTCAATAGAAGTAGTAATTTGAAGTTTTCCTTTGAGTTTAATGATGTTTAATTCATTTGGGTGACAGGAGATAAATACTCATTGATATCTACATAATTATTTTTTTTTACATTTTGATGAATATGATGTATAGAAGATTTGCATTTGTCTGCCTTCTATCTCTGAGTTCTATATTCCTCAGTGCAAAAGTTAACCAGGAAGAAAAGAAAAGCATTTTTAATTTAATATTTACAGTTAGCATATAGACAAGTGTTGATTGTGCAAACAGTTAGAGGAAGCAGTTAGACCTATTGGCTCACCTCTGCTTACGTGTTGCTGCTTGTCTGCTGTAAGTATTGCCTCTTCAAGTCTTTTGGCGGAACTGCTTTTGAAACTTCTGCTTCACCGATGCCAGTCACAATTTCGAAGTAAAACTTGGTGAATGGTCTTCCAGTCATGGTCTGTGGACTGCTTTTCAGGTGTTTGTAAAAATTAAGTAGAAGTTAGAAGCCAAACCTGCTTCCAGGAATTTGCACATTGTGTGAAAAAAACATTAAGACCTTCAGAGAAAGTAGTACTGAGGACTGCTGACTTAGAGCTCCTGTGTAAGTAGCAGGTGCTGCTCCAGGTTAAGTAAATGTTGCCAATTCTACCAGCAGGAAGTGGTCATTCTTGCTAACACTATCCATGCTACTATTAAATAGGAGACAACAGTAGATTTTCGGAAAAACACTGGGGACATGCCGCTGAGAAGAGCCTTCTCTAGACAAGAATTTCTGTTCACAATGTTATACTTGTAGGATTTTTTCTTGTTTCCTTCCTTGGAGTGGCTTATTTGGTTTAGGGTGGTGATACTTTGCAGAGAAAATAACCTTGAGTTGCTGTTTTAGACTGTAAAATCCCTTTCTATTCTGTATGAGGTTTAAATGTTTATTTCATGTACTTTGTAATGTGGAGTTGTCTTAAAATAATGAATTCATTCTGAAGGACACAAAACCTTTCGTGAAGCCTAATGTAGTGGTAGCCTACCAGGTAATTTGGATACTTTCCTCAAACCCTTCCAGGACTTCCTGTCTCTTTAGCCACAATCCATTAAGTGGAGTTTTGCTGTCATATTCTGTAGTAAATGCTCCTTTTTGGGGGGGGGGGGGGAAGTTGTTCTATGTGGGGTCCCCCTCCCCAAAAATGTCAGAATACATTTTGAAAACCCAAAGCCATATACAGTATGTGTCTTAACATTCTACACCCAGCTCTAGAGAAAGGATGAAACATTAAGACATGTTGTAAGCCTTGTACTTGGGTAATAATGGATTATTTTAGCACTTCTGTTAGGCAGTTCTTGTAGCCCAAAGGAGAAAAAGAAATTTCATGGTGAGAAAATGAAGTTCCATGTTAAGAGGCTCTCTCAGCAGAAAACAGGACAAAAAAAAAATGAATAGTGCAACATCTTGGTAGCTAGATTGGATCGGAGTTAGAGGGAGGTTAGGGTTTTTTTTCTAATGTGGTTAATGTCGCATGCCTTTAGCTACTTCCCTTGTCTCTCTCATTCAGTTAGAACTGGTTCTTGCACAGGGTGAAACCACTGAAGGGTATACAGTGTCCTTTGTAAAATGCCAGTGTTACTAATGTCTAGGAAGTCTTGGATATCAGAAAAAAAAAAAAAGTTTGTTTTGTTGTTTTGATTTGTTTTTTTTTTTTACTAGAAATAGGCAAATAATAAAAGGATGCAGGAGAGCAGCAGTGTGGTCATAATAGAAGAATGAATGGTTTTTGTAGTGCTTTGCATTATGATGTGGAGTATTAGATGAAAGGCAAGGGTAGGTAGCCAAGTCATACATTCATTTTGGCAAACTGCCTTTAAAAGAACTAAGAATTAGGGATAAGAAAAGAAATATGGGCCCTGGTAAATGCTAAGTTTTGGGGAAATAAGGACAATAAAACCTTGTGTTTTGCAATTAGAGGACAATGGATTGAAAGACAGATTTAGGGATATCATAGTCACCCTAACTCAAAATGTTGGGCAATACACTGATTACTAACAGGAATCTAGATCTACTTCCCTAACCTCTCCCCCCCACCCTTTCAAAGGTTAAAGCAGTAGAGCAGTAGTGATGTTGAAAAAATGAGGTCAATGGAGCATTTAATAGGGTTATAAATGACAAGGAAGACAAATGATGATGATACTAATTCATGTTCCTTATAGGTAAATGCTGATAATTATGGATAAAAGGCAGGCAGATTTTTTTTTTTTTTTTAATACTATTTTGGCAGCATTACAGCCATTTTGCTCTTGAAATTTTATCTCGAGTGAAAAGAGCCATATGACAGATATGACTGGTTAAGAGTAAGTAGAAATTAGTCTGGATCAGAGATGATAGTCTTAGTTGGTAGCTTGAAGGGCAGCCAGGCCATTCCTGTCAATCCAAAGGAAGGGCATGGGGTTGATGTGTGTTTATAGAGATTGCCCAAGGTGTGATTATTGTGGAGAGCAAAAAAGGCAAGTAGGTGTGACTGCAGGCTGAGATAGACTTGAACCCAGCTGGACTTCAGACTTTTGTTTTCTGACATTTTACCTGAGCTGACTTTAGATTTTGTAGAAGTTTTTAAGAAGAGAGCAAGACCAGAATCCCTGTAGCCCATGTTTTTTTTGCTTAACAGCTTTTAGAATCTTGATGTTTATTAAGCATTAAGCAGCATTTAGGTAAAAAGAAATTGAAGTGTTCATTTAGGTATTATGTATGTTTTCTTTCCTGGGGTTGTATTCTCTCAGATTCTATGTCATACCAATTTTGCATCGTCTATCTCAAATTTGTATTCATTCTGGTGGATCACACTTTATTTTCTTTTTTTTTTTTTTTTTTCTTTTTTTTTTTTTTTTAGGAAGCAGTTTTGAAAAATAGGGCAGGTTTAAGCTGAGACAGTTCATGCTTCCTATAAGAAGCCCGAAGAATATGAAACAAATTCAAGATTTCTTAAGTGTGGTTTAATGGTATCACATCCAAGTATGTTGTTTTTCTGCAGTGGCTAAATCATTAAAATGACTAAAAAACCCCCATGTTGCAGTGTGCTTAGACAGCATGCAGTAATGCTTCAAAGCAGAGGAAGACTTACTTTTTAATATGATAAGGCTGCACAAACTAAAGGACTATAGATACTTCTCATTAGGGAATGTTAACAAGGGAGTGAAATGACAGTAATGCAAACTTTGGTTGAAGTATGGATTAATGGAGCTTTGTTCATTAGGTGATGCTGGATGCAAGTATGTAGGCTTGACACACATCTGGATTTTGGATATAAAATACACCTTTGTAATGCATATTTGCACATTCAGTTAAAAAAAAAAAAAAAAACAAACAAGAGGAGCCTTCTGTCAGATACAGGGAAACCCCATTTTTCCTGCCTTTTTTTTTTTTTTTTCTATTTTAAAGAACTATAGCTACATTGATCCATCTTCAAAAAAAAAATTAAAAAAACACATTATTGTTGAGCAGCTATCACTTGTGTGATGAAATATGGCCTGTAAAGCATGCAGTAGTCCTCACTTGTGCCACTTGGGATGGTGTACCTGTCATGCGTGGAAGTCTGCACAGGAGGGATGCATTTCCCCAGTTCAAATTCACAACTGGGGTTAGCGGTGCTTTTGATATGGCAGCATGTAATGATACAGAATTGGTCAAAAGGAGGAACTGTGGGAAAGAAGCATTGAATCATCTTGCCACTATGACTGACAGTGCTGCGAAAATATGCATGTGGATCCCCTTTCTCCCTGCCACCACTTGCTTGTGCTTGCTGGTTAGTTGCTGACTACAGTTGCATGGTTTCTAGATTACATTGAACTAGAATCACTTGAGCACAATCTGATCAGCACTTAAAAGAATAATGCAAAATATCATTCACTGTAAGTTGCTATGTATTAGCTTCATCAAGGTAATTGTCCACATACATAGATTTATCTGTGGGAAGTGCAAGCTATGAATCACCAGATCTTGAAGAGAGGTTTAAGGGCAAGGTGGTAACAAACAGTTTTGTAGCAATTGCTCCAGTGTTTGCTCTATTATGTAACTATAAGATTATTCTGAAATACAAATACATTAAAGATAGAGGGGGAAAACGGTTGATCTTGCATCTCAGTAAATATAGTGTATCATCTGTGAAAGAACACCATTAAGAGGCTTGTTTCAGTGGTTACAGTGAATATTTGCATAACTCAGCATATTTCAGTCTTAATAGGAGGCACTGATGGGTCAAAAATGAGATTGGTGAGAGCCATACTGTGCCCTTCATAGGGAACAAAAAGGTATTAAGCATGTTTAGTGGAGGTCCAAAGATGATTTTTTTACATGTGTAAGACAAAATATTGTCACTTACAAGCAAAATTTAAATTAATTATAAGAAATAAACAATAATAAAATAAAAACTATGGTTTAAGTATCCAGCCACATGTGCTCTAGTGACAGTTTTATTGTTAAAAATACTTTTTGTTTAAAAACCTATCTGCTGGCCCTTTGTGGTCATGATTTTTTTGCTGACATAAATAATTAATTTCTGTGCTTTCACCTGTATTTATGACTCTTTTTCTTCAGCTGGTGTAACCCCATTTTGATGCATTGTCAGGGGGAAAAAATATTGAAAACTTAGGTATTTTTTTAAAGGTGAATAAATCAGGTGTCATTTCTGTTAGGGAAGGAGAATACATAAACATGTGCTTGTTTGCACCTTTCACTAAATATAGTCTTTTTTTCATTTGACAGGATTTGTCTTCAGTGAATCTGAATCAACTGCATTAGAACAATTTGAAGGTGGTCCTTGTGCAGTGATTGCACCTGTACAGGTAAGATGCATTTATTATAGGAATGGTTTAAAATTAGTAAACCCAAAATTTGTTCTTTTCTCTATGTATGTGGAACTAAAATAAATCTTAAAATTTTGCAGATCAGTTGTATTTTAATTTCATAATTATAATGTGGAGGTGACAAAAACCTCAGTAAAATGGCAGAGATGGGCTGATTTTGAACTATAATTTTGCAGAAGTGCATTTGTCTGTGGAAGTGCAACATGTTGGTCCAAGCAGAGAGAACTTCAAAGTGGGGAATGCAGGATAAAGGGGAGAAGTAAAAGATCATGAATATGATCCTAATCTTTTCTCATCTTTCAAATTCCCTGTCTTTAACAAGGGTAATATCTGTGTCACAATGGCTGCTTTAGCAAAGCATGTTAGAAATATTTGCAGTAATTGATTTTCAAACCTAGGAAGGTTTGCTGTGCAAGAAAAGGAGCAATGTTACACTTCCAAAGTCCTAGTGGTCAGAATAATGGTAGTATGTCAGGTGAATATATTTTATTCTGGATACGTGCTTAGGATTTCACTTGTGCTTCAGATACGCTCACCCAACTGTACAACTGCATTGTATTTTGTAGGCTATGTGCATACTCTTTGAAATGCTGTTTCTGGGGCATTTCTGACTGCTGTGTAGATATATGACCTGTAAGCTGGATCTGTTCTTCCAGAGCAGTTTGTCTAATCTGTGACTGCTCTTCATTCCCTTAGGAGCACCATATAGACACAGGCAGACATGGGCCAGGTTACTTTTTCTGTTAACCTGCTCTTGGCTTCTCTTACACAGAAATCAAATTCTGCAGGTATGCCTAGGTCTGAGTTGAGGCACTGTCCACTGATAGGGGACATATTAAAGTTATGCACTAGTGTTAATCTTATCATGAACTGGAAAGTACCTGGGTCAGACAACTGACATAATGGAATTGTTTGCATCTCTCGTGTGTGTAATGTAGTTATAAAAGTTCTATTAAGGTCACTTCAAAACACTCTTGACACCTGTCCCACCGAAAGACTTGTATGACAGGAAGGAGTCCCATTCATTTAGGTTGTAAATAATCAATAGAAGAATATTTTATGATGTATAACATGACTCTCTCTAGTTCTGTGGTCTAAAAATCAGATATAGAGTGTCTGGCCTCTGATGTTAGAATTACTCGTCTTTTATGCTGTGAATTAGTAAAAAGGTGTGCGAAAGATCTCTGATGGGAGAACAGGGTGAGTCTGTCAGGGAGGAAGTGAAAGGTGAGCAGCTATTTTTAAAGTGCAAATACTTAAAACAGCATCTAACAGAGTAATTAGAAAGACCAAGAATCTCCTTCCCAAACTTTGCTCTTTATTGTTCTTTCTCTGTAACTTCAAGCATATCTTTTTCTTTTTCTTTTTTTTTTTTTTTTAATTGCAACATAAGTGTTGATGGATAACAAATCAGGGATATGGGGATGTGTTGGTTTCCTTTAATCTGATCTGTGAATTATGACTTGCAGCAGATAAAAGGTGGGCTTTTTAACTGAACTACCAAAGGGGTTCGTCTGAGTGACTGGAGTTGTTTTGTATTATTCATCAGTTATATTGCAAAATATTTGAGTCTCCATTACTGCAGCCCTGTGAGTGTGGAGATATTTATGTAAATGTACACTCTGTAGTTGAAGCATACTTGAGGGTCAAACTCCATGTTGAACGTAGGTATGAGGCCGCCTTTGTAGTTAGTTTGAATGGGAAAAATCAGTAAACGGTGCAAGCTCGGGGCCTCGACTGAACAACGGGCAGCTTGAAACCTTTCTAATACCATGCAAAAATGCTTTGGTTTAGAGCTTCTGACATAATGTAAAAGTTGCAGTTGTCTTGTATTTTAATACTATTTTATTCTTTGATAACAAAGGCATTCCTTTTGAAGAGGCTTTTTACCAGCGAGAAGTCTACTTGGAGAGACTGTCCAGGTACTGAGACCTCTCTTTTTTTTTTTTTTTTTCTTTTTTTCCCCCCCCCCCTTATTTTCCCCATTCTAAATATATGTAAAGCATGTCCTAGTACAAATTATTTAAAATAATTTACACTTTGTTTTTGTTTAAGTGTGCTCCCATGCCATTTTATGAGGCATACAGTATGTATGGTCCATGTCTCTGAACTACCATTAGTGAGATTTATGCCTATCCATAGTACTTCTGTGTTTTATAAATATTTGATTGAAATCTATTATTAGGAGAGGGAATGGATTAGAAATCATATTAGAACACATTTTTCTAAAGACAGCTTTATAATTCTTTGGTCTAGTATAGTCAAACAGTAATTAGCATTAATAATTAATAAAATAAAAGTAATAAGCTTAATTATTTAGATAACATTAATGTAGAAAAAAAGATGGTAGTAGCTTATATAAGATATTGATTAGCAGCAATTGAACTCATGTAGGTTTCTGATCTTTCAGAAGAGGAGCAGAAGAACCTTCTCTGTCATACATTATGTGATATTTTGGAAATGGCTTGCTCTGATAATTCTGAGTCGTACTCTCTGGCAACATGGATAAGAGGAAAAACAACTGAAGAAACTGCTAGTATTTCTGAAAGTCCTGCAGAGTCTAGTCGTCAAGAGGAACAACCGTGTAAGATGTATTTCTATACTAAATTACCCATCACTCAGTGAAGCATTACATTGTTTTTGAGGGGCCACTGCTTTTTATTATCACATAGATGGGGTTTTCACCTTTGTGATTCCATTAGCAACAGACAGAGTTTTGTATGTAGTAATTAGAGGCATTGATCCTTTCTATCAAAAGGAATGTGCTATCTATCACCTGAGTTCTAACATACGTGTTTCTCTTGAATTTGAGCAATTTCCCTATCTTTTCAATTTTGTTTTGAAATTTATTGGGACCTGATTTGTCCTTAATTTGGAAAAAACTACATGCTTCCTAACACCGGAGGAATATTTTAACTTGTCACTTGTTGATTTATTTCAGAAGAGCTTTTGTAGGAGATTCTGCAAAGCTTTTATCTGTTCAGAAATATTCTGTATCCCCTGTTATGGAGAAGTAGCCTTCTTCCCTTTGTTTGATTTTGATCAGTACCAAAACAGTTTATTCAATTCACCTTCTAGTAGAATAACAACATTTTTTTGTAGGGTAGAATTTTTCACTTACCTGCTTTTTGCAAGTTTCTTGATTCCTTCCTTAGTTTTGGATATCAAGGATCTGGTGAATGTCATCTGTTGATCTGAGATACAGCATCCAGTAAAATCGTAACTGGCTGTGGAGCCAGTGACGTGGAAAGTTTCTCTGTTCACAAGTGATCATTGAGATACGTATTTATTAATCTTTTAATAGGAGATACCTAACATGTTAAAAGATAAGCTTCTTTTTCTTTTAGTTTTTGTTCCCAATGTGTCCCTTAAGAAGTATGAAAAGGCCTTCACATGAGAACATACTTACAAAGGTGCCTTCTTTTGATGGAAGGAATATGTTATTCGACAGTTTGTGGCATAACTACAAAGTAAGAATTGTACAAGTAGTTTTATATGTGTGCAGCTAGCTATAGCAATTAGTAGTGCTGGAGCTCTTTATGTTACAAGTCATCTTCATCTGCTTCTATCAAATGCTCCATGTGCTTTAGAAGGCTCAAACAATAATAGTAAAAATGTCACTTAATTCTAAAAATAGGTCGTCACATAAGAGTTCCAAAGTGAGCGAGGTTTTTTTTTTTAATTGTTATACAGAAACTTTTCTGTTCAAAAAGAAAAGAATCTTCCCTTGCAAGATAATAACGAGGCAGTTGTAACTCTGAAATTCCTAATTTCAGTGGATTTTCCAGTTGTATCTGAAGCTCTTGCTCATATTATGTTTCCTTTGAACAAAAAGTGAAGCAAAGCCTAGTTATCAATATACTTTTACTGTTCTTTTTATTAATACATTGCTTTATTCTAAAGAACTTTTTAACTGTAGAAAAAGTTCATCGGAAAGTCTTTTTAAACACACACTCAGTTAATAATTACTCTCAACACTAACACCTAATGAGTTAATCCATTCTATTACATGTCTACTTTTTTCATATTTCTGTACAAGTCTACAAGTTCTGCCTGACTTGGCCCTAATGCCACGGAATGTGCATGGAAGAGCAGGATACGTTTACCGTGAACAGTGCTTTTGTCATGAGCAGTGTTAATCTCTTTCATTGTTCATATACCGTGTTCCCTGCTAGACACCAAATGTAGCTCTTGTATGTAGTCTGCATTTCTAACAGTAGCTTACCATATGTGTAAAATGCAATACACTTTCTGATTTAAGATACATTTCTTAGTCTTTGGGCTGGTTTGTGTTTTGGTGGGTTTTTTTTCCTTTTTTGTCCTGCAATTTAACTATAGATCAGCTTCTTGCTTGGTGAGGCTTGGGCCAAATATGTGGAGAAGGTATTGTCAATAATGCAGAGTTCTGTTACTACTAGTGCAAAGGAATAAATTTATTTCTTGCTTGGTTGCTGTAATCAATAAAAATAGAAACGGACATTGTCATGGTCGATAGGAGTTACATGCATGGGGGAGTATTATAGATACAATTCCACATGGCAGGCTACTGCTATTTGGGAATTGAATATGAAAATATATTTATAATAAAGCTATGAAATGTGCTTAGACACAGCATGATAGAGTATCATTTTAAAGAATTTCTATACAATTGTAATTCTTATACAGCCCACATTCTATTGCCATTCGTTCTTTTTCTCTCCACTAAGCACTGTCTTTATTTAGCCATGTTTAGGTTATGTATAGCTACACTTCTCTTTAGGACTTCTACGTCTTTCCCTTTGTTTCAAATAGTAGTGCTCTTACGTTTCAGTCTGTTCTGTAGTAACAGAATGAAACTGCCTGTCATTCTGCTGTGTGAACAAAAGGTGGATTCGAGCACACTTACTGAATGCAATAGCATTTTTCATCTGCTTTTGTGGTGTATAACAGTGACTCATTGTTGGCCATGCGTTGGCTGTAGTAGTGCAAGTTCCCAGGTTCAAAGATTTGCTTTATATGATTTAGTCCCTCTAACTTTCTGCTTACAAAAACACATGTTCGTGGACTGAGGTTTGTTCTTGTAGCAGTTTCTGCAATTTAGATTTATTATTTAACATTTTTAAGACTGTCTTAAAAATACAATTTCTTAAGTCTAGTTTAACTCTTGGTAACCTAATATTAGCAATTCCTTGTAGTTTTGCAAAAGACAAAGCTTAACACTCTTAAGACTACTGCTGCCTTATTTCTGAAGTATAAAATGAAAGTATTCTATTGCTGGAGAATCATTTGTATTTGCACATAAGCAAACCAAGTGCATTTTTCAAAATAGAATCAGGAAGGGTGTAAAAATCCCTTTCTGGAATTCTTGTGGGAAGAATTAGCAGCAGCCCTAATGGCTTCAGGTCTTTAATGAACTGTATGTAGTTAAATTCAGCAGGTGGATGATCAGACGTTATTTAAATATTCATCATTAAGTGGTTTTTATCAGAAAGGAGGTCTGTCTGCTTTGTATAGTATTCGACTAGCAGGAAGATAGAGTCCTTATGGACATGGAGGGCTCTAAAGACTTCTACAGTCTTAATAATTGAATGCGTATAGAATTTGATAATTACAGAACTGGTGAGTATAACTTACTGCTGGTGAAAGAAAATACGATTTTAGAAGTTCATTTAATCTCCTTGGTTTGGAAATGTGAGGGCAGCAAAGGTATAAAGCCTGTGTTGAACTTGGGAAGACACTAATGCTGTATTTTTTTTTCTGTCTTGGACGTGACACTTATTTGAAAGGCTGTTTATCCATTATTAAAAGAAAATGAGAATTTATTTAAAATCAGAAAGTGTAACACTGTGTAGAATAATTCAACTCATTTTTTTTATAATAAATAAGCATTAAAAAGGAGGGGAACAATTCAGTGACAGAAATGTGTATTTGAAGAAAAAATACAGCTTACCACATTGATAAAATGATCCAAATAATCACGCTTGCTTTTCTAGGAAATAATACTTCTTGTTCTCTTGCAAAACTCTATATATACTATGCATATTCTTGACAACTTTGTGACAGCCACATTTTGTACAAAATCAACAGCTTAATATTTGACAAATATTTTCAAGGCCACACACTCCAGTGGCTTTGTGCTTTTAAGAAATTGATTAGTCCAAATAGAAATGTTCTCACTAATTTGTATGGTGGAATCTTAATGTTGCAGTGAATGAGTTTATACGAATCAGTAAAAAAATTTAAATGTCGAGGGAGGATTAAAAATTAAAATATAATTTAAGCTTGAAAGTATACTAGCTTGCTGTGTGTATCTTGTGTCATTTTTTTGCCATGTGTAGTGCTGAAAAGTGTCTCTTGTGTATAGCTGCCTTGGCTGTCGAAGAGCTTGGCTTTGAGCGATTTCATGCATTAATTCAGTAAGTAATATGTTGGAACATTTAAAATACAATATTTTGAAGTTACACTAATACTCACAGCCCTGGAATGGGTATGTTGAGGAACTTTTTGTGTGTTACGCATCAGGTTAAACTTGGATTTCAAGTTTTGGTTTGGGGGTTTTGGTGGCTTTTCTTTGCATTGTAACCTTTAAAATGTTGCATCATTTTGAGCATAAGCATTAGGCTTTAAAATAAACCTGGAGCAATGTAATGCATGAAACTGGCAAAATAACTTGTGCATTTCAAGTATGTGAACACAGCTAATTGAGAGTCACATTTCAGTTAAAGATGTTAACCCTCAATATTTATACACTGTCTTCACAGGTGGTTCTATCTGAAATACTGGAGAGATACATATACTGATTGTTATCTAGTATTTTTCCTGATTTGAGACAACATAAGAAACATAATGTTTCATAAACAAGACTGATTTTTGTTTCATACTTTAAACACCATTCTCTTACTGGGGTGTGAATACACAGCTTACAGTTCTAGTGAGTTTAAGGGTGACAGCTTTTTTTTATAATTTTTTTTTCCCCGCAGTGAACAGCTGAAATCATTATACAAATAAACACCCAAAGAGGACATAGAGCAACAGAATTTCAGAAAACACTTGAGATGGAAAACTTTGCTCATTGTAACTGAAATACCTACTGGTTATTGTATCAGTAGTAATTGTTGTTTGTTCTTCAAACCTGTTGTACTTGAGAGAAAAGAAGAGAATATAAAAGTTTTGTCACCTTATCTGATGAAAACACTGATTTCTTGCCCTCCCCCACCCTCCTTTTCACTCCCTCAATATTTGGACTTGGGGTACCCACTTCAGTTTTTCTTGGCCTTTCTCATTGGAAAGGAATGCTCTGGAAAATGCCTTCAGAGCAAGCTGAGTGGTGGGTTTCAGAACTGACTTTGCCTTGCATACCTTGTATACCATGTATACTCAATAATGAAAAGTAGTTTAAAAAGCTCAAGTGTTAGCCAGAGTAAACCCCTTCATGAATACATTTTTGCAGGCTTTTTTTTTTCTTTTATAGACAAGACATACTGAAAGTGTGTAAGAAATCAAAAGGAAAATAATATGCCTAAGTGTGTTTAAGATATGCAGAGAGTGTGATCTAGTTTGAATTAATAAAAACTGATTTTTGTGTTCTGAAAAGCAGTATCTAGCTCTAAATATCCCATGAAATAGAAAGTGTATTACTTCACTGGAATCTTGATGAATCTTTTTGTTTCCTTGTTTTTATTATGTTTTTCTTCCTTTTAAACATATTACCACCTGGTGTTCCCTTATCATTCAGGCAGCAACACTGTTACACAACCAGTTTCCCCAAATGGTAATGTACTGGTTTGGAATGTTTTGCTTTCTGCAAACCTAGAATCTAACAAAATGCAGTTGCCATGGGAAATGTAATAATGACTTTGAAAGCCTAAAAGACAGTCTTTCCTGGTTAAGTAGAAGGTTTTTATCCCCACCGTGTATGGACTGAATGACTTTCAGAACATTATATAATGTAAAGGTTCTTTTGGTGACAGTCTCTTCACAACATCAGTAATGGTGTTTTGTGGGATTACTGGTTCAAGCCACTTGGCTCTTTCACAAGTATATGTAACTTCATGGTTAGAATTTGCATATGAAAACTGTGTTCATTCTTGCACATTGCTCCAGAATTATTTATCTTCTTCTGAGGGGTAAATACAAATTACTCTATGGCAGTTACAGTAACTCCACAACGGCTGCTGTGCCATTCTGTATATAACACCAGATTTACTCTTCTTTTACTTGGACATTTTCATGATAAGTATTAGTTGTTCTTGTTTGTGCTTTGTAACACTATTCGAATATTTAATCTAAATAAATTCTCTTTTTTTTTTTTTTTTTCCTTTTTTCTTTTTTTTTTTTCTTTTAGCAAAAGAGCATTCAAAAGCTTCACTGAATTGAAGGATGCAGTTTGGGATCAATACTCAGTGTGGACAAACAGATTTGGAGTATTGCTCTTTCTGTATTCTGTAATACTGACAAAGGTTTGTGGATTGATTGGTATTTTGTGTGTGTGTTTTGTTTCTCTGCCAAGAGGAAGTTTGATCATGTAACTCTCTTTCTGTAAAAGGTGATCACCAAACTCATAAACTAAGTCAAATCTAGATAAATGGATGGAATGGTATCTTGAATCATGTTGCAGTATATTTCCAGCATAAAAACTTGAAAAGCTCAGTCCTTTTTTTTCTTCCCCCGCACCCTCCCCCAATCTGGAAGAATTACAGATTTTGGAAACGTCCTTCCTTGTATGTTCCTAACATTTCTTACCAAGGGAAAGAAGTGTGTTTAGGTGACAATTCATGTAAGACCATCAGCCTTCTAATGTTTTACTATTGCTTTCTGTTGTAAATTTTGCAGTTAATTCCTCAAGAGAGCAAAAATGTTTGTAATTTTTCTGCAGGGTATTGAAAATATAAAAAACGAAATTGAAGATGCAGCTGAGCCGTTGATAGATCCTGTTTACGGTCATGGAAGGTAAGCTGCAAACTATGGTTGCTGTGACTTAAAGTAGGTTAGTGGGCTAATTTTTTATGTTTCTTTAACTGATAATTTTTTCAGGAAATTATTGACATTAGAACATAGATTGAATTAAAACTCGGTAATAGCTAAAAGTGCCACAACATAATGTGCTTTTTTCACTGCCTACTCTGTTTACTGCCTCATTTCTGAGGAAATGCTCCTGTTATTGCTAAATTTTCAGAGGAATAATTCTCAAATTTAGGGCTACATTTTTGTATCAGGATGTTGATTGAAAGAGTGGAGATCATATTAGCATAGCTGAATTACAAGTACACACTAATTAAAGGAATATAATTGAAGAATATCTGCTTAGCTGTCCAGGTAATACAGTATTTTTTTCATTTGTTAGCGATAAGCACTTTTTCAGAAATAAATGATATGCCTCTTTTAATAGGCTGTTTCTTTCTGTTATATAGCCAAAGCTTAATTAACCTCCTATTGACGGGCCATGCTGTTTCTAATGTGTGGGATGGAGACAGAGAATGTTCAGGAATGAGTAAGTTAATTCTAGTTTAAGCTTGTTCATAATTTTTACGTACTGTGTGATGCTGATCTACAGACCTGGAATAGGCTCTGCTTCTGTTTTGATAGTCTCTCAATTTACTGCCCTTTGATTTAAGCAGACCTCAAATGGAAGTAAAACATATTTGCACGAAATCTCTGATGTTAGTATCAGTGAATACAGGATTGTCGGCTACAGGTTGAAATTACAATGTACCTGATGACCTGGATGATGGAAGTGCAGTCTCTGCAAGTTGGGAAAGTTGGTCAATACACTGGAGACAAAGCCACTATTCAGAGCAGGCACATCAGGCTAGAGAAGGGGACAGACAGGAACCTCATGAAATTCACAGAAGTCCTGCATCTGGGATGGAATAAGCCCATGCAACAGCCCAGGGCAGCACTGGCTGGCTAGGAAATGGATCTGCAGAAAAGGACCCACGTTCCTTGTGATGTCAGGATGACAGGGTAGTGAGTTGCACCCGAGTCATCAGTGAACCCTTCTGGCAAAGGCGGCCAGCTGCATCTTGGGCTACATTAGGAGGAGGGCAGCCAGGAGGTGGAGGGAAGTAGTTGTTCTTCCACTTTATATGGCACTTGTTGGACCACCTCTGGACTGCTGTGTTCAGTTTTGGGCTCCCCAGTACAGGACATTGACATAGCAGGGCAAGTCCAGTGGAGGGCCACCAAGAAGGTTAGGGGGCTTTTGTGTTTTTTGCATTTCATCTTACAGAGAAGATGATTTGAAAGCAGGAACGCCTTGAATTCTGAAAGTATTCACATCTTCTCTCCCACTTCTACAAAGTTCATCTTGGGTTCATCAGCACATTTTTTTACGAGGACTTTCCATCATCTATGTCATCGCTAAAAATACTGACTTGAACTGAGGTTGAAGACCTCATTGAAATGCTGTGGTCTGACAATGAACAAGTAGTATGAGCTCTTTCAAGACTTTTTAGACTTCCATTTGATTATGATTCCATACTTACCCTTTCTTATATGGGCATTCAGATTGGATTATTGCAGTCTATTATTGATGAGCCTATACTGGCTGCTATTTTTTTTTATTTATCCTTCCTAGAGCATGCAATGGATTACTAATTTGTTTCGAGACCTTTTAGAGGTTAAAATTGTACATTCTTCTGTGTTTTTCCTCTATCCTTTTTTGTTATTTTTGTTAGGGTAAGTACCCAGTTTTCCCTTTTCTCATCTTCGTACACCTCCTTTATGTTTAATAGATAGGTAAGGTAATCTTTAATGTAGGTAATGAAGTTCAGAGATTTATTTTGTCTAACTCCTTAAGTGTTATATAATGAGTTTCATTAGGATCTGCAAGCTTGAACATGTCTCATATTTGCATTTTTTTAGCCAATTATGGTGGGTTTTTTATAGCTGATACCATTATTTCATTGTTAATCATCTTGACTCTACAACATCATTTACCTTTTTCTGAATTAAAGCAAAGATGGCTTTGAATACTTGTATTTTCTTTGTATCATTTAATTTTGTGTTTTATCAGTCAGTTCCAACCCTGATTCATGCTGCATCTATAGAACACTGTTGTCATTTATCCCCTTCCTTTTCTAACTGGCATTTGTTGTCATTAGTCTTCCTGGTTTTATCCATATGTTCTCTTCAGTATTTTTCAGTATTTTCATTTTTCTCTTTTTGGTTCTTAGATTATGGTCAATCAATAAGAATTGTTGTTGTAGCTTTCCTTTACATTGGGATAATTTCCTGTTCTGCAATTTAGTATATCTTTTCTAAAAGAAAAAAAACTAATCTTGCAGTTGATACCCTCATTTGTCTTTCAGATTATCTTTCTGGTAGACCTTATTCATTAGTTATCCAAGTTGGAATTTCTGTCAAGTAATTAACTTCTGTTGGGAACCCTCTATTTTCTTTGAGTCCTGGGGATATTTATTATCAGAACAAGTTTATTCACTGTCTTAAGTCTATAATGAGCATCTATTACAATGTCATTCGTGTAGTCTATCAAAAAGAACCGCCTGTACTGTTCATGACTTCTTAAGCAAGACTGAATTTTGGATACACTGTCACAATTCCTTTATCTATCAATCCTTTCTGTCATCTTTCTTTTTCTCCTTTAATCATTTCTCCCATATTTTGACTCTCTTTGGCCATAGCCTTCAGCTTCCTTTGTGCCACTGCTATGAGTTTCTCATGTGGAAGGGTTGCAGGTGTCACATTAACAGGAACTGAGTGTGTTTGCTGACGATTTTCTGAAGTTGTATTTGTTTGTGTTTTTCTGGTTTGGTTACTTGTCACTTGTCTTAAATTCCTCTGGGCAAGTAACTACAAGTTGGAAGGTTTGACATCAGTATTGTGTAGAGATGATTGCCAGAACTGATTTTCGTCACGTGTAAGCATGATGGAAAGATTTCAGGCACTTCTGTGACTAGGTGTAGTTAGTGGGTGAACATCTGAAACTGAGGGGCAGGAAAGATCCCTGGGCATGGGGGAGGGGTTGTGCTAAAGAACTGCAGTAAGCCATGAATGTGATGTGGTTCATGGTATATTGCAGGGGTAGCAGTAAAGCAACAATGTGAAATGCAGTAAGGAACAGGAAAAATGCTAGATGGGTGGGTGATGCTATTCTCATAAGTAAACACACTTACTAAACTGAATTTTCAAAAGGGCACTTGCCTGACATTTTTATTAAGATGCTCAGCTGTTTAGGTAAGTGATTTTTAATTAATAAGTAAATATTTAAAATTATTTTAAAACTGTTTTAAATTTCTTGTCAGTAATTTTATCAGTGACAAAGAATATACTGCATTACAAACTTGAGGAATTACCAAGTAGTTGGCAGATTATACTCAGAGTTCTGACTCTTACAGGAGTGCCTATTTTCCAAATAGGGTAGGAATTATTAACTGGGATTGTTCTTGGCCATCACTGGTGCAAATACCAGTGAAATGATCCCTCTTCCTTGACAATCTACATATTCCCCTTTAAACCTTTCTTCTTATTCTAGTCTCCTCTCTTGCCACACGTATTCACAATAGGAAGATGTGGGGAGGTAGATTTTTTTTTTTTTCCTCCTTTTTTTAACAACTGTCATTCTTACCGGAAGCGTAGCAGTTTAATATGAACACAGGTAATGCCGTAATTGCTTTTTTAGTACCAAGAACTTGTGTTATTTCGGGTTGTCCCTAGGTGGCGATCTTCTGATGCAGTTGGGAACAAGATCATCACTTTTTAAAACCATCATTAGTTTGGGCCTGACTTTTTTTTTAAAGGCTCCAGTTTTCACCCCTTTTAGAAATTGAAGTACTTTGCAAAAGTACTGTTCAGAAAAGGAGGAACTGACTTTCTGACAAGAGACATACATACTCATTTTCTTAGATGGTCTAACTATCAGATCTCTTCCAGATCTTTCTGTGGAGTGAGGATATTCACAGGGCTGAACTTTGATTTAGGGTAGCTAGTCTACTTTTGTTTCCTTGTAAATCACCTTAGATTAATTTTTGCTTTTGTGTCTGTCTTCTCTGTTGACTAATTCCAAAGGAGTCATGGGTAGACCAGTGACTACAGGCCAAAGTTAACCTAATAGCTTTCAGGTGCATGATCTATGTCTTACTACTTGCTATTCAGGATATTCACACCCTGTGACCACTGTCGTAGTCAGGATCCCAGCTCTCACTAGATATAAATCAAAGTTCTCATCTAGTTCTGTCTTAGGGAAACAAAATACTTAATATTCTGTTGGGTTTTGGTTTGGTTTTTTTGTTTGTTTATGTTTATTATTATTTGTTGTTGTTTTATTGTGGGTTTGGGGGTTTTTTTAACATTTTCTGCATAGTAAATATTATTTATATGTTACTTTCCTGTTCTATTCCAAATACCAGCTTCTAAATCTGAAGCCTTTGTTTAGCAGACTGAACTGTACCTTGATTTTTGTTAATGATTGTTAATACGTGTGACGTATTAAATGAGATTAAATGTTAAATTTCTTTAACATGCTATTGCTTACTTCTGCCATTCGTTTCCCTTTGTTGCACATATAAATGTGCTGTTTCTGAACAATAGCTATTCCTTAGTTTGAAGGATCCTTCACTATTTTTTTTTAATTGGGCTAGCTCTCTTGCCCTCAACTCAAAGAAAGGGTGAATTGTCTCAACATACAGGAATTTATAACAACACAGATGTAAGTCAGTGAGCTAATGGGGTTCTGCGAAGTGTTGTCTATGCACCCCCAAATTCTTTAATTCCAAGGAAGTCTGAAGATAATCCTTGAAAGCACAGTTTCATATCAAAGAATTCTGCACTGCAAAGAGAGCCTTTTAATACATATAGATGAAAATTCTAAGGAAAGAGTGTAATTTCAAGTCATAAAGGTAGTAAAGAAGCTAGTGTTTGTAAGGTTTGGTTTTTTCTTGCTTTGTTGTTGTTTTGGGGTTTTTTTTTTGGAGTTGGGTGGGGGTTTTGCTTAACAGGAGAGGAAGAATTCAAACCATTAGCATGACTGTTCTGCACTGTTGCAAAATTCAGTGAGGTAAACTTTTTAGTCCAGAAACTTTTTAAATTTAGTACAGCTTCTTTCACTTGCGGTGGTCCTGAAGGCTTTAGCCCATGGGTAAAGCTGACAGAGTTTTATGCTATTCTACATAAATGATCAATGTTAAAAAAATACAGTGTTTCAGAGGGAAGTCCGTGTTCTCTGAGAACAGGAAAAGCAGATTTTGTTCAGTTGATCATGGTGTGTGTTCCCATGTATATCTGCAGGATCAGGTATATGTTGCTCTTTGCTTAGGCAGTTTGGGGTCCTAGCAGAGCTGTTCCAAGCAGACAAGTGCAAGTGTACTTGCACTGTTGAAATGATATGTATGTAACCCAGAGTTTCTTCAAATCTTTATGTTTATAACTAGTTTATGTTTATAACTTTATGTTTATAACTAGTTTGTAAGTCTGAATTTTGAAATACTGTCTCATTCTTTATTATAAAGCCTCAAACAAAGCTCTGTAAGTGCTCTTCCAGTCAGTAGTACATAAATATTTCAACTACTCCTGACAGCTGTGTGTGAGAGCTGTGTGATACATTAAGTGGAAGTCAGGAAGGAAAATCAAATGGAGTGAATGCTTTCTTTCCTACTAACAAAACTATTACTTGCAAAATTATGGGCGTTTATGCAGAATGTGAAGTGATTAAGACAAATAAGGCCAGGGAACTCTTTAAAAAAAAAAAAAAAAAAAGACTGGAGAAGGGAAGAAAAATACATATATGCATATATATGTATGGTTTTTCCCCTCCAAGATAGCTTTCATGAATTTCATGTAACTGTAAATTGATTTAAGTTACAAGTAGTTCATCTCCTACTAAAACAAACAACTTTTGAAAAAAGATTGTCAACAGTAAACTTTTCAAACCATCCATTTGGCTCTACTTATTTCACAGAGGGAAATTATTAAACCTTTATCATTTTTTGACTGTACCTTGATGATTTGCCACTGTTGTTAAAACTGCATGACTTCTAAAATTGTTGTTACTTGACCAATTTTAAAAGAAAAAATGGCTTAAAAGAGACGCTGTGGATTTTTCTTGAATAAATTTTGTGTTTTATTTTGAATAGAACTTCTTGGTATACATAAACAGGCAACAGTAGGCTTTTTGACTTTGATGGAATCTCTGAGATATTGCAAGGTAAGCTGGTTTTGATACCATTTAAAATGTTTCCTTCATTAAAGTGTTGTGGGATTTTTTTGACAGTATTGCTAAAAGCTTAACTGTACAATTGGAGATGTTAAAGAACTTTGAAGGCATGTTCAAATTAAAACTGAGATATTAAAATAGATACATGATAAAATTGTTTAATGTCATTGAGTAAATGTCTGATGCTATTTAAATTTGAACTTTATCACAACACTTTAATATAGCTAGTCAGGAGCAAATGTTTTTGCTAAAATAATGCTTAATGCAAGTTATATAGATGGTTATGCAACTTTGAAGTCCCAAAGTGGTTTGATGTTTTGAATGTTGCAGTTTTATTGTTCTCTTTTTATGCTATCGCTCCCTTCCATTAAAATAAAAAGCTATTTAATAAAAATGGTAGAACTTCTATTAAGTAAACATTTTCTGAATATAGTATATTCAAGACCTAAAAGTTACTTTATGTATTTACTTGTAATTGTCTGAAAGAAACTGAAGTGCAACCCAGTCCATATTGTTTCTTCCTGTTGTGACACAGAATTTCTTAAGGTTTTTATTTGAAAAATACTGTGCTTTACAGGTACTACTTTTGAAACAGCATTAATGCTCTTAATTTTAAAGACTTTTTTGTTGTTCTTTGCTTTCTTTTCATTCTGTATTGAATTCCTCTAACTTAGCTCAGGGTTAGAGGATTATGTAGTTTGCAGAATGTTGGTGTATTGACAGTAACTAACTATCCCTTCATTTATTAAATAAACGCCAGTTCTGAATTGATTCAGCTAAAACCAGCTAATAAGTCAAGTGGATTTCCATCTCATTTAGCATCCTATTATAGTACTGTTAAGCACAGGAGTACTTGCTTGTGTGCAGTGTTTGAAGCATGTCTCCAAGGTTGAAGTAAGGGATATTGTGGATACCACAATGTCACTGATGTCTTATTTCAGTTAATTATTGTAAGTTATCTTGTTTCCCAAGTCAAACGGGAATCGGTGATCAAAATTAGAATCTAAGTCTTTTACAATGCTTTGTCATTTTATTAAATGTGTTATATTAGTTCAGCTGGGACTCCCCTAACTGTCATTAATTTGACCACTAACTAGATGAGTTTTCTGGGTTTGCTTTGTGTTTCTGATTTATTTATTTTTTTTGGTACCTTTTTAGGTTGGCTCCTATTTGAAATCCCCAAAATTTCCCATTTGGATACTTGGCAGTGAAACGCATCTCACAGTCTTTTTTGCCAAGGTATGTTAGATGTGATTTTTGATAACCTCAGGCATATAAACAGCACATAAATTCAAAGTTCAGGTCTTGCTGCAATGTGACTTTCATGTGGGTTTAATGTAAAGCTGAAGTCACCAAACCTTTTAATTAAGCCTTCCCTTGAAGGCAGAGTTATTCACATGGTTTAATGATATCTCATAAATTTTAGTGAAGTCTTTTGGTTCTAGCTTAATTTATTGGGCTGGCAGAAGGATATGCTTTAGAACACCATAATTGGGATAAATACTGTGTATAATTTCTATAGTGCAAGAGAGATATAAAAAGGAAATAGTTTTGTGTAGGTGCCTGTTAGTAGTGTAATATCAGTACTTTCACCTTTTTTAATTTACAACCACAGTTTGCTGTTCAAGATTAAAACTAGATACCAGGATTGTTACGATAATTCCTTACATTTGTTCTATCAGACAAGTACTGTAATCTGTAAAACATATAAAATGCTTTTGAGAGGAGTTCTCAGTTTAAAATCTTAGACCAAATTTTCTGAGGAGACAATTAGTTGAAGATCGTTAAGTTGTTTTACTTAAGAGTTTTTTATTCCTACAAAACTCTTGTTTCTGATTAAAAATATTGACCATTAGTGATACTTACTAGTATATTTATTAGTACTTTTTAGGAATTAATTTTCTTATGCTTACTACCTTACAAGTGAATGAGTAATTTAGGTATAAATCTTGAAAATGAGTACTGGAATATATGACAAAGGGAAAGCCATAATTTCTTAAACTATTGAATTTCCTGAAGAAAAACCTTGGCCTAATCTTTAAAAAGAGGACACAAACCCCAAGATTTCTCTTATAAAAATAAACAACCCCCCACAATACATTGGAAGGTTATATGTAGCAGTATTTCCTTAACTTTAAACTTAAATTTAAAAAAATCCTTTAATCTGTTGCGCCTTGGATGATTTTTTTTTCTGGATTCTGATGCAAATGCTATACTAGAACTTCCCTGAATCTCTTGTGTCTGATAAATGCTCTTTCTTCCCTGCTCCATGGTAGTAGAAAAATCTTTATCCTTCTTCGAACGTTTGTTTGCTGCCTTACTCTCTCCCCAAACAGTCTTTACTAGGGAAGTTTTTCAACTTGTTTTCAGATTTTATCCATGATTTTTCTGAATGACACCATCGAAGTCAGTACCATGTCACACAGATAGCAGTCTGAGGCAAATATGCATATTCACTCTGTTACACAAATCAAACGAGCCTGTCCACAATATTATACTTTCTAACGTTTTGTCTGCAGTGACCATTTCTAATGCTCTTTCTGTTGAGGGCTGTTTGCTGGATTTAACGTAACTAACTGGTCATCAACACCTGATGCTTCCAATACAGCTTGGTGGTTCTTTCTCACTGTACTCTGATTAGGCCATGGAAAAAATCTGATCCAGTGGAAGGTGTCCCTGCCTGTGGCAGGGAACTGGAACTAGGTGATCTTTAAAGCACCCTCTAAGCCAAATCATTCTGTGACTCCGTGAAAGCTTCAGCTTGTAATGAATATCTTAGGAATAAAAAAGCAGAACAAGGAAGCAACGTTGGCTTGGCAAAGAACTTGCTAGAATGTGGGTTGGTTTTTTTGGTTTTTTTTTTTGGTTTGTTTTTTTGGGTTTTTTTTTTAAATAAACAGGAGCTGAAGGTTTGCAAAAGTTCTGAGAATCCTTGAATTTGTGTGGCTGACCTCACCCTTTCTAAAGTAAAGGTCAGTGAGTGTTTCAGGTGAAGCAGATATGTGATCTATGGTGAAAATATGAATTGTGTTGGCAGTCCATTATTTTATCAGTTGAAGCTACGTGTCAAAAACTATAGGAAGAAACTTGAATTCACCGCCAATGGTTAGTCAGCGTGTCGTTAGTGTGTGTAGTTGTCTAAGTTGTGCTTGATCCTGAGGGTGTCATTACTAGCTTGATTGTGAGTTTGATTACATGAGAGGGAAATCTTCAGAATGGAAAGAGGAAAATGGGCTTTGGAACTAAAAGCAGTGCAAATGAATCAATTCTGTCATTAGCTAAGTAATTTGGCCTAGAAATCTAGAAAAAAAGCATTCCTAGGCTACTGTCACCATGGACAAGTAGCATGGGGAAATTAGGGAAGAGGACAGAATCTTCATTGCTATCTTGGGGGGGGGGGATGTGCACAAAGCCTGAACAAGCAAAAAGTTTTACTCAAATTCTGCGTACCACCCTACTCAAAAAAAGCTGTCTGCTGTTTACTACTCAGGTGCTTCACTTAGATTTTTACTTTTGATTTGGAGTACAGTAATAAGCATTGTTCTCTTAACTGTGGAACAAATGATCATCCACCTTGCTTTTCTGTTGCAGAGCATCTTGAATTAAATCCTATAGCCATCTGTTGCTTTCTGCCAGAATATATTTGCATTACTGTAAATGTGGACCATTCTGCTGTAGCTGTCACTTCCAGAGAAACCTGTCTCAGTCCTCCTTGTGAAAATAAATAAATCAGCCCGTAGCTACCATTCTAAATTTTTCTATGTTTTCAGTGAATTTTAATAAATGAGCAAAATGCAGCACAGCATCTTTGGGATGAAGATCACATATAGCTTAAAGCGAAAATAAAAAAACTGAACGAAAGAGTGTAATTGGGTTTGAGTTTTCTTGTAACTGCTGCGGCATGAAATAGCCTTAAACAGTGACAGCTGAGTCAATTCCAAGTTTTAATGAAAGTCTGCAGTGGGTCAGCAGTTTTCCCCATTACTGAAATAATAGAAATCTTATTCTATCTGCATGGTCTTCATCTCCACATCTTGATTGTTAAAACTCATTTGGTATTTGCAGAAATGTTATTAGCTTCATTTTACTACAAGGAATTGGAGGTAGAAAGAAGTAACTTCTTCCTTAAAACAGCGATTTTCATTGAAGCACATTTCATTAAAGAGAATATCAGTAGATTTTTTTTTTTTTCTAGAACTTAGCTGACCTGTCAGCAGGCAAACATTTATTTAGAGTTAGATATTTTGGAGGCAATCATGCAGACACCACAACCCGAAATGGAGTGGATAACCTCATATACAAAACATGGAAAGGTGAGAATACTCATACAGTGTTTTGATCCACTGTCACCCACTTCAGTGGAAGTGTTCTTTCTAGACAAAAGAAAATAGTCTGAAAACATCTGAAATGAAGCTTCACCTTGTATCTTCCATATTTTAATTTCTAAGGTAGGCTCTATTGAGCAAAAGTACCACGGCTTGTTCTGCAAATGAGTATGTAATGAAGTCGGAGAGGACATATGAATGTTTGTATTACCTAGGTAGTTCTCGAGAACTCTGATACTTATGTGTATCATTATAGAGCTGAAAACAACAACTTGTCTGAATAGTTGGGAGGGGGGACAAATGTTAGCAGGGAACTGTAATTAGTGCCAGTGTATTTTCTTTCTTTTAACTACAGCTGTGTGTATAAGGCCAGAAAGTTGCTTAATACACAGAAACGCAAATTTAATGTTTTCTGAAAAAATAACTGTGGCTATTACTCCTAGTGATCATGGACTCTGTATGTGCAACAAGATAGATTTTCCCTGAAAAAGTGGGTATGTAGGTTCTTCATAGGCAATTAAATCCAAGCAGCCATCATTTCAGCATCTCCCTGTTCTCCCTTCCTTTCAGTGAGTAAAAAAAACTTTAAAATGGCCTCAGGCCAACAAAAACAAATAAGGAAGCTTTCATCTGACACACAATGTATCCCTGCATGCTCTGTCAGATGGTGCCACAACAAACAGACAGTATTGTAAATGTCCTCTAAAAATCAACTTGAAACTTAGTTTGGTTTTTTGTTTGGTTTGGTTTGGTTTTGGTTTTAAAAAAGAGTGAGAAGTGGGGCAGCTCTGAATTACTTCATGTAGGTATAAGTTTATGATGCTATGGATCAAGTGTTTTATAGTCAGTTCTTGTTTATTTTCATGATAACTCGTAACATAGGAAGTTATGACAAGCTGAGACTATTCAGGACTTTTAGGAATGTCAGTGTGTGGTCAGACTATAAAGGAATATCAACAGTTTGAAATGTTACGTGAAATACAACAAGAAAATGTTTCAGTGCAAACAATAGGAAGAACAATAACAGGATAATAGCTGCTTTCTAAATACTGTCTGCTGACATACAAATTCACATCGTCTGGAAGGTTGAATTCAGGCTTTTTGAAAGTGAAAAAGACATCACGGAGTGAGAGTCTGTCTGGTGCCTTCAAGTGATTGAAACTCCAAGAAGACACTGTGTGTAAGTTTTAGGAAAATTCACTTAGTCTGTTCCCAGGTCTTGGAGCACAAAGGCCACGACAGAATCCACTCTCTATTTTCAGTTACAGCATTGTAGCATTTCTAGACTCGAAGCATCAGATAAGCAGGGGAAACTCCTGTCTGAGACATCTGAATAAGTTACAAATTACTGCTTTTCAAGGAAAGTGTGCCCGTTCTGCTGTGTTGGGACCGTACTCAGAGTTTCAGATTACGTTTTTTTTATTTTTCTAACTTTGATCACTGTAACCTGTTCTACATATTCTCAGGGCCTTTCTTCAGCATCCTTGATAGTATTGTCTCTCCAAAGAAAGACCATTCACATCTCTTCTTAAACAGTCTTTCTCATCAAAGTTCAACAGAGGGACACCTGAGCAAATAGACACTGCTATAGGAGATCATAAATTTGGGTCAGTGGTGTTTACCAGAACTGGGCTAAGGGGGAGTGTTATTTGGTATAGCATTTGATCTCAGAGCATCAACAGAGAATGTCAGTGGCTGTGAAAGAAAATAAGATGCCTGTGTAAAAATTCAACCATTACTAGTATGAGTTAACAACTCTGGTCTCTGCAAATGTAGCCTGTGTATATCCAAATAAAATATCCGTTAACTTAGGAACTCTTTTACTTTGGGAAGGTAGTGAAAAAAACCTGTGCCCTTCCTTTTGTTTTTAGCTCCCGTGACTGGTGAATGCAGGTAATCAAATTTTGAAAAAGTCTGTCTGTGTCAGAGAAGAAATCAAAATCAAATTTTGAGGAATTTCACTTCAGGAAATGGTTACAGAGCATGTGATTTCAGAGTCTTTAGTCTCCATGAGTAAGTGGAACTAGTTCTGGTTGGGACAGTCTGGTTATCTCACAGAAAGAATATAGATGTGTGAGGCAACTGCAGAAATAACTTTTGGGCTAAAATAGGGTTTAAATTTTTTGTGCACTGATTAAGAGCAGGAAGACAAATGCTGCAGCTCTGTTCTTGACAGTAGCTCTGACATGGCTAAATCAGCAGTGAATCTGCAGATATTTCTATTAGCTGTTAATTTAAGAGCTCCCTTCTGCAGGGAGACACCCCTTTTTAAAATGCAGATTAGAGCAGGGTGTTTTCCATGGGATCTGTGGGCCTCCAAGGAGAATTGAAATTGCTCTACTGGTTGGTTTAAGATTCATAGTGTAAATGCTATTGCCAAATGAATTTAAATTGTTCAGAAGTTAATAAGGGTTGCTTTGTCAAAATAGGTTTCCTAGCAGAAAGGCCAACTTTGAGGTGTCATAGTTGGCATCTCAAAATAAAATACTTCTGTAAGGTATCTATCCTATTCGAGCTTTGGGAGATCACCAAGTGTAACTGTGAAACCTTATTTTCCTCTTTGTAGGTCTGCTCCAGTTTTACTTGCAAATGAGTTTGTTCCTGCTACAGATGTGCTTTTTCTCTCTGTGAACAGGCACTTCTGGACAATTACTTTGTTTATTGTTTGTTTGGAAAGTTTTCTATGGGAAAACTTGTGCTTTTTTCACTCATGTAAGTGATTTTCACACCAGCATTTATCTAAGTAACTTCTAGATTTTTGTCTAAACTTTTCAATTGTAGTATAAGAGATTTTATGTATGATGCAAGACTGTATGGTGGCATATTTGTTTTTAATGAAACAAGTTCGTGACCTCAATTTACATAAAGTCATGGTGGCTTCATTTCCTCTGAAGATAACAAATACGGAGCACTGTCATTTATGAAGTGTCTGTATTTCTGTTTTTTCATTAGAAGTGTAGTTTTGGCTTTAACTGGAGATAGCTTTCATGACAAACTTTAGCTATCATAGGATTTTGGCTTTGGTCAGGAGAAACATTTCTGTCTCCTTTCATCTTCTCGTTTCCCATATTGTTATAATAAGCAGCCAACTGTGATAGCTGCAAGGAAAAATCAGATCTCTTTGTCTCATTAGTTTCTAATGGTCTGTACTTCAACTGTACTAAAAGAATTTTTAAATAGTGGAGAAATCAAAGCTCCTCAGAGTGGCTATACCAACTTTCTACAGGACATGGATTGGTTTGGTTTTTTTTTTCATGTCTTGCACAAGCTTCAGAAGAAGAAAAGGATGTGAAGAAGATAAGTGTGCCCCAGTCCAAGAGATGAAGAACTAATTCTGGTTTTGCCACCTCCCTAACGTCCTTTCAGGCCCACAAAGTGTCTCGGAGAACTCTGGACTTCCAAGAAGTGCAGTGATATGCAGAATATAACAGAATGGTTAAGTGGAAAGACTGAGGTGTACTTGGGCAGGTGGGGCTGATCTGCAGTTAGAAGATTAGGGCTCAAAGTTCACTGTGCCATAAGAAATCCAGTAATAGATGTTGCAGAGACCAAATCATATTCTAATGAGTAGACTGGGAACACTGTGATTATGACATACTTTATTACATCCTAAATCAGAGACTGTAGTAAAATTTTCAGGGGCTTAGTGGGCCTGACTTGGATTTTCGGTTTTTAGGGCTCTTGATACAGGATCATCACTCCATCTTCCAGAGTCAGATAAGACTTAAGTTACTTGGGATTTTTGGTGTCCTTCAGGTATTGCTAGAAAGATGGAAAGTGATATGAGTCCCTGCCACACAGTTATAAAGAGGCTCTGAAGTGGCGATCTAGCTGTACAGATTTTGGTTTTTTAGCCCTAGTACAGTAACTGAAAATGTGGAGCTACGAAAAGAAAGCTGTAACCATGGAATCTAGGCTATGTGACTGACTTCTACCAAGACTGGCGTACAATAATATACCCATATATGTTGAGGAATTGCATGTGAAAAGTATTAAAGAGCATTCTGGTGGTCTTCCAGTTCCTGAGGTTGGGTGGTAAAAAAGTTGATGACTTTGAACACTGAAGAAATGAATCTTTGGGCAGTAGTAGACATTTTGTGGCAAAAAATTCTAAAGGGAGAACACTTAGGAATTAGGTCATGGTCCTGTAATGTTTATATTGCTCTTCTCAGAATTGCTGTGCATCCCATAATACTGAGTAGCAATTATGAGGACTTACTGCTCAGATTATAAAGAGGTAATTCAGTCATGAGGTTTTCCATTATTTGTTCTTAGAATTGAGACATGGAAATTGTAATGTAGAGGTCATTAAACTGAGAGACGCAAGACTCTGAATGCTAATCTAACCGATTAGTTGGGCTTTACCATCCTAAAAGAATTGTATTCACCCTGTTTACCCCAATTCTCTGACTAATTTCAGCCACTTAGTCATATCTATATGTTCTCTAAAGCTTTAGAAAATGTTTAACATTCATCACATTATATACAGCTTTCAAAATGATCATTTAAGGGCATTGTTCATGGTTGGCTGATACAGACCATGAAATGTAATTGTATATGCCCCTAAGCAAATCAGTAAATTACTTCCTTTTGGGAAAAGACTTCTCATCCATCTGTTTTCTTTCAGAGGGGAAGGTTCGGTTTTTATATATGGAGCAGTTGAGTAGGGCTGCTTAGATGATATCACTTTTCATGTGTTTGTGTTTGAGTTCTTCCAATATCTCTGTCACTGAATTCTTTCTCCCGAAGTATTGCATGTTTTGATACTGTTTTGCGTGGAGCTCGATGAGAGAATGACTCTGCACTGACTCCTTGCACTGTTTCCAAGCCTGATGAAAACTTGGAAAATGGGGTGCAGGGAGCAATTCTAGCAGTTGCAATAGGAACTTTTGATGCAGCAAAATTTAGATCTAATAATTCAAAATAAAATGCTACCACTTGTTTCATGAGATGCCCTTTGAAATGAAGGAAGGAAGGAAGGAAAGGAAGCCAGTGCATTTAAGAGAACTTTTTCTAGATCTACAAATGAAAAATGAAGGAATTTCTCATGAAGCTTTCAATTTCATCGATTTTAGGAGCACTTCTGAATTGAAAAACTTACAAACTACGCTTAAGTAGTGACCATGAATATCACATTAACCATTTTGAGGAAATTTGTATTCCTTAATCATTTGTAGTCTATTTTAAATACAGTTAGGAAGAGAAGTGATTCTAGTCATCATCTATTTATTCCATTTCCCAGCTTCCTAACTGTCTTCAAAGCACATGCTTTGTTTACTTTCCGTTTGCTGAGTTTGCATTTCAGTTGGTGAAGAAACAAACTTTTGTCTGATTTTGAAAGATTAGCAGTAGGCTGTGGGAACATATTTGAGACATCTCCATGAAACAATATTTTGACAATAACCGAATCGATAGATTGTTTCTGAAAGTCAGCTACATTTTTGGTGGAATAGATTGTAGTGGTGAATGTACAAAGCATCTGTTACGAAAAATACACAAACCAGTAAGAAATGGTGGCTCATTTACTGTCCCACTGGTAGGCAAAGCATTCCTGAGGAGTACTTTTTCCTTTTACTTATATTAGAATGAATGACTTTTGTATGTAAACTGTAACTGGGACTGGAAGAGAATGGGTTGGGTCCTACTCCTTAAGAGTACTTATTAGCATCTAGAAGGAATGAGAGCCTTCTGTTTCAGGGGGGAGGGCGTTGAGCATCATCTAGTTTGTACGCACGTCAGCCTGTCGAATGAAAGGCTGTTTTACATTTTAGTCTTTTCTTCCTTTTTGGTAGCGTATGCAGAGCGGCTTGCAAATAGACATCAAAAACATCACTAAATGGAATTTTATAATTTATAAGTCACTGTATCAAATTCTGAAAGTTAATGTAGCGCATAGAAACAAAGGCTGAGAACATCATTGTATCATTCTGTATCCCTTTTAGGTGTGAAACCAATGTTGGTTCCAGCTATATTTGATACAATAGCGAAGACATTGGGCCTGAGTCATCACATGACGGGTAGATATTCTATTTTTCAAATTTGGAGGAATAGGCATCCTAGCTCATTGTTAAAATATGATGAATAAATTGGTACAGCTTTTAGTAGTATTGGATTTTTTTAACAGTATTGCAGGTTTTACATCAGTCAAATTGATATTTACAGAAACGTGTTGCAGAAAAAAATGTTGTTCCTAATCAAGTGAAAAACAAAATGCTGATGGATTTTTCCTGCATCATTTGCTTCTTCCACTAGTCATGTGCCCTGGCCTTTCCAGGTATAAATCTGACTCAAGTCTGCCACAGTTATGCCATTTTTCAACTATTTTAAATAGTGAAGTATTGATTATGTTGTTGCTCAGATGGCAATGCAACAGGATGCAGCCATCTAGTGAGTACTGACCTAAATTTATTTTAAATACACCTTTCTCACTATGATGTGCGTTACTTTTTTTCTGCTAGTCACAAAGCATATCCCCCTCACTCAATGTGTTAACGTTAATTGGTCGCTTCTGCATTTGGCACATGCTATGTTAGCAGCTATTCCAGTCTTCTGGTAATGTTCTGAAATTAGGTATTGTTTATATATAAATGTCTTTGTGTAATTGACTTCCAGACCCCTTCCTTCTGTTGGGTCACTGCTACTGTATATTGTACAGCACACCTTAGAACGCTTCCAGTGTCTGATGGCTTCCAGGCTGTGTATGTGGTAATGGTTAGCTCACAGTAGATTTTGGCCTGAAAAATACAACTCTGCTTCAGAAGCCCTTTTCTCACTCAGATGTTTATAGCTTGGCTTTTTAGTGTTCAAAATGATTTTATACTTCAGCTTTCTACATGTATTTGGATATTTTTCAAATTTCACTGAAATAATAATACTATCCTTTTTATTTTAGCACCCTTGATCACAGAGCAGGTATTACTACACCCTAATTAATTTGTAGTTCAGTAATTATGAGTAAGTGGAGGGGAGAGGCATAACCTTCTCTTTTATTCTCTTAAAGACCTTCTAAAGTCTTACCCCAAGAGCTTGGACTGATAAATTTAGTGCTCCTTTATTTCCTGCTGGTTTACAAATCGTTCAGTAGTATGTAAATATTTAGGAAGAAAATATTATCTTTCTTAATAGTTAATCTGACATCAAGTGAAGAATGGAAAGAAGGGTGCTAGTTCCATGCAGTAGAATACTCCTTTCCAGAAAGTATATAAATGCAATGGTATGCCCCAGTGTTTACCTCAGGCTTTGACATGGCTGCATGTTTATGAAGGAGATAAGGCAGAGGTAGAAGATGCTGTTCTAATTATAAGATGCAGCCTCAGCACATGGCGGGGGCAGGGGGGAAGCTGAGTTTAGTTTCCATGCTGTTTCAAAAAGCATATATTCATGGGTGTCAAAGTTGCTAAACCAATGCAGATCAGTGAATAAAACAGTTTAGGACAGCAAATAATATATTCCGAGTCAGGGGTTATCTTCATGGAATCATTCCAGAAATGAAAATCTAAAAAAAAATTTGAGACACTTCCTCACAGAATTTTTTTGAGTCCCAAAATCTAACCCACTGACTTCCAAAATACAGAATTTGATGTGCTTGTAGTGTCACAAAGAGGAGACATGATAGGTAAGTAGAATGAACAACTCCCCATATTCCCTGTATCCTTATATGAGGTAATCAGTAGAAATCAAACTCTTATAGTACCAGGCTCACACCATCCCTTCTTTGCTCTACAATCCACCTTCCTTTTTATTTTATCTTAGCTTCTAATTGCAGCCTATTAACTGGATAAATTGTTTACCAGATAGTGATATTGGGAATATTATTTTACATGGGATTTGTGAGACATAGAACTAGAAATCTAGTATTCATATGCGACCAAATGGCAGTTGCAGAATTAGTGTATGAACTGCTGGTATGCCCACTGTGTCTTCTGTTTGAGAAAATGAAGCTATATGAATGGCTATTAATCTGTGCTTGCCCGTTACAAATATGTGTTCTAGATTGATGACTCGGGTTCTTTCTTCCTCTTAGAATGCTTGTTCCAGAAAAAGATAAATGAAATAGAGAATAAAAAGATAAATGAAATAGCTCATGAAATAGAGAATTTTAAATATAGTTATTGAATGCCTATTAAAGATATTTTAAAGTGAAGTGTTCTTGGGCTAAACAACAAGGAAATTATTTTGTGTCCATTTTCTGTCTCTCCGTATCTTTCCCCAGAATGTCTGAAGACCAGATGTTCTTTGTGAGCAGGGCACCATGTATCCTTGGGAAGTGGAAGATGACATATTTTTATTCTCTGTTCAGCCTGCTTTATTCCCACTTTCCCAAACCCTACTGGGATAGATGCAGGGAACTAGAAATGCTAAATGAGCCTGCCAACACAACAACATATGCTTCAATAATAAAAATAGTCTTTAAAATATACAGTCCTGTTATGAAACTTTTTGCCAAACGCTGCTTTTGCAAAACTCCCAAACTGCCTAATAAACATATGATGTGACAGACTGAACTTGTATAGAAGCAATCCGTTTCTAAGCACCTTTTGAGAAGCATTCAAAAATGAGTTTTTCATCCCTTTGTTGTGTGCTTTCACACTTATAGCAGCTTATTGCGTACAGAGTAGCATCTTTGACCTCTTGATAAGGCAGCTCTCCTTTCAGGTTGGGATTTGAGAATTAATGAATTGAAAGTCTAAATGTGGAAGGAGGAAAAAAATAGGAAAGGCAGGGAGCAGGGACTGTCTATAGTGAGGAAACTGTTAACTCTTCTAGCAGAGGTGAAGCACGTTTAGTGATATTTAAGACATTACCTTAATTTTCTCTCTCTATTTATTTCCTTATATAAAAGTTGCACTTGATTAGCTATCTGAATATTTGGTTGTTTCTAAAACTGAAGTAACCTTACTTAAACAGTATTTAAATGCATTTTTTTCTGGTGTTGGTTTGTTGGGGTTTTTTTACATAAGAAGGGTATTAAATATATTAATATATTTTCTCATATTGATTTGTATTATAGGGAGTCCAATGCTGTTTTGGTCTACTAATTGATAGTTTAGGGAATCTTTACATGCGTATACATTTATATATGTACTTTAAACATAATTTTTTTGTGTTACAGAGGGTGGGGCATAGCTGTCAGTCTAAGACTTGAAGAAGGTAAAGATACTTTGGTATGGAAATTCTAAGACAGTGTGGATATACTTGGAAAAAAAGTTCAGTGACTGCCTATGCATAGTTAAGAAAACAAATGTAATTGGTATGATATGAGATGGGCTTTACTGTATAATACAGCTTTAAGGAGAAACATATTACAAGGTTTTTATTAATTAAAGGAATAAACATGTTTTTCATAGAAGCTAATTGCTCTGTTCTGCTACTACTGGAGTTAGCTACGTGAAATACCAAGTTCAAATACGAACATAAAAGGCAATACCGGTTTTATAATACGTGAAAAAGTGTGGTTTGTGAAGATTTAATATTTTCTCCATATGTGTATCAACACATGTGCATATAAAGATTCCCTAAAATACTGCTTAATCAGTACAAAATACAGCAGTTTACATGGCATTATTAATGCACTGTTTTCTTAATTACTTCATAGATCTCATGCATTTAATAGGTGAAGCCATAAGATAGTACTGTTAGAGTAATTAACCAGGCCAATATTTGTCATTTGGAAACAGTTTTGTCATATTTGAGTTATAAAATGATTAATCTGGTCCATTTCCAAAACATTTCATCATTCTGGATTGAAGCAAACCAGAGGGTTTTCATCATCCCAAGAGAGAATTATACGTTTTAAGTGGGAAACTGAACACTTGAAACTGGTTTCCAACATTAAGTGCAACTTTCAGTACTGTGAGAACTGTATTTAGGAAGATTTGAATTTCTGCAGTACATCTTCCCTGGCTTTGAATTCTGCTGTCAAATGTTCCTGTCATACTTGATCATTTCCCACCTCCTTACTGTAATTGCCAAAAAGCTAGTAGTACCTCAGAGCTCACCACAGGTTGTATAGCAAACACGTCATGTCTATAGGCTGAAATAGTATTATATTTACAAATAGGATTTAATACACACACCAATTTTTTTTAAGCAGAAGAAAAGGTAGCATGATTAGAGAAGCTGCCATTCATCTTAAGTTAGTTATATGGTGACATTTTTGGGACTCATAAACTATGGAATTTGCCCACTTGCAATTTGGTTCCTCTTAGGAATAGTTTGGTGTTTGTGTAGCACTGTATTCTGTCCTCACAAAAGAGGAATATATATATATATATATCTCCCCTTTCACATTAAACTTGTGACTGGAGGGTAACATGTAATTTAGTAATTAGGTGAGAATTCCAGTAATCTCCAGTTTGCTGACTCCTGGTCTATAATTCTAGTAATGTATTTTTGCTTTCAAAGCAAAGACTTTTTCCTGTGATGATGAGCGAAACGAGTTAGTAACTGTGTATACAAAGAAGGCTATATATCTAATCTTCATTGTTTTACAGTAATGTCTTTTATCTGTCCTTCAAAGCAGGGAACATGGTGAAGAAGCTTGCTTTTTTTTTTTTTTTTTTTAAATGTATCAACAAGTGAATTGTTGCCTTCTTGTAATATTTTGATCTAAAACACCAGCATCTGTGGTAATGTAACTATTAAACATAAATTTACTGTAGTTTGAGTTTCTCTTAATTTTTAAAAATGGCAAGACTGTGGCTTTTTTGTTGACTGTCTCATTAAACCACCCTCTTCCACAGGAATGGAGCGTATATTTTGGTTTCCATAACTTAGTTGAGTGCATGCTAAAACCCCTCCTTTCCAGATGGGTAGGCTGACAGTGTGCTCACTGCAGATTTCTCCTTTATTAGTTCTTGCTCTTTGGTTTGTGTTTGCTTTTCCTCCACAGCCTCACCCCACCCTTGGAGCAGGTAGGCTCCCTTTTCTATCTGGGTAGTAGGGATGAAGGTAAAGAAGAAACTGAATAAGTAGTCTATGTGTAGGTTTTCATTCTGCCCTATTGAGAACTTTTCCATTTGCAGTACCAGCAAGATGCTGCAGGTTCTGTGGGGTTAAATGCCATCCTTTCACTCTTAAGAGGCAGAGTCCAACTAGAGCCACTTTGCTTCTGTGATGAAAACGCTTCTAAGTCAAAGCATGTTATGTAAGAGCAGAACATCTGAAGTCTGTCTTCCAGCAGCCTGTCTCCTGTACCCTTCCTTAAATGTTTTCTTACTATTTTTAATTATCCCTTTCTGTCTTGCACCTTTTCTTTCTCCCTCTCCCACAAACTCAAATACCTGCTGTAGTAACCCACCACTTGCCTCCTGCAGTGGTCCACCCAGCAACAGCCAGACATGCAGTCACAAGTCTGGGCTTGTGCCAGCAGTGTTTGAATGGTTGTCTATCTGTTGCTGAACACAGTGATTTGCAGCACGGGTCTGCCTTCCCTCTTGGTGGGCACACAAACCTGTGTTTCCCCCATGATTGGCTTCTGGTTTCAGCAGCCAGTCTTGAGTCCCATTCCCTCTGTCAAATAAAAGTGAAATTGGGCAATGGCTTCAAAAGTCAACTAAGAGAGATGGGAATTGGTTTCAGAGATCCCATCAACCTTGTTTTCTTAGGAAACCATTTTGGAAAAGTTGTTGGCATGAAAACCACTGATTATAGCCTGGAAGAATACACACTTCTCTCTGCAATATAAGAATATATTAAATTATCTTCATTCTTGCAGATCTGAGTAAATTAGGACAACTTTAATAGTTGATAAATTATCAGTGGTTTTATGTTATCATTAGGTAACTGGTTAAGAAGAAAGCTAGTATTCCCATACATACTTCTTCCACGTATCGCTCAGCAGTAGTGGCGTAGAGCTGTAAAGCAGTCCATATGCAAACAGATTTCATCTTCAAGGGCAATGGGGCTTTCAGGGCAGGATCTTTGTAAAAATTCATAGCCAGGAAGTCAGGGTAGCTTAGCCACTGTGTTCTGCTTTTGATTTGCAGAATGAAAACTTCTGGAAAGTTTCCATTAAAACTTATGAAGAGTTTTTTGCCTCTGAGCATAAACATGGGATCTTGAAATAACTGGTACTACTGCTGAGAATAACTTTTCAAAGTAATATAAAATGACTTATTTCTGTATCACAAGAGCCAACAAGTGAAATGTGATTTTCGGGACATGTTGTACTTAGTATTGGAAATAATTATTATCATTAACTGTTGATGGGATTCCCTTATATGGAACTTTCAATGCACAGGATAGATCAAAATACAGTTCATAAGGCTGGGGTGGGGGATATATTTTGGCACATATCATGATATATCAGCCTGGGCGGCTGAAGTATGTTTTTGTTAGATGTTTGTCACATTTACAGCTTTGCTGCCTGAAGGATCTATGTTGCTTTTACTTTATTTTATTTACGTTCTCTGT
>JAAGNO010027011.1:0-21065 GCA_033439905.1 Ceryle rudis
TTCCACTCCAGCCTAGTACCAACCCCTGAGTTAGGCGGACAATGACCCCCCACAGAAATCAACCCCCTTCACCCACCAGCAGTCCCCCTACAAACCACAGCCATCCCCCCCCCATCAGCCTAGGCACTCATGGTGACCCGCTGTGATGGGTGTCACCCCCAGACCTCAGGGCTGGTGGCTTTGTGGTGACACCCCTGGCAGGGGCTCTGTTTCTCTGCCCCTCCCTGACCCCCTGTGCTCCTTTTGTGTGTGGGGAGACGAGGTTTTTAGGGCACATCCTCAGAGGAGGAAATGACCCTCACCCCACAAATATCCTGGGCATACCAGGGCCCAGGGGCACTTTTGAAGCAGTGGAGCTGTGAGCCAAGAAATGAATGTTTGGACCTGGGACCAAGAATGGTGGTGCTGGGAAGGGCGGTTGTGAAGCTGCTGGCAGTAGCCTGCGCCAGTCTGTGTAGCAGGAAGAATTGCCCAGACGCTTTTTATTGTTTTCCAGAAATGTGTTTCCTGCAGTGCAGTTACAAAGATGTGAAAAGTTCCGTATATAGACCAATGTAGAGCAAAATGGTCGGTAAATTTTCCTAAAGAATAAAGAAATACTTTTTAAATTATTACGACATTTTTACATGCACTGTTATTCACAAATAATGCAGTTTGTGGCAAGTGAAATGCAGATACAGTTACTGCTCTGATTAAATAGAAAAAAGAAAAATACCATCTTTCTCTTAAAGTGATAAGGGAACTGTAACATAAGCCAAATACTGTAGTATTTAATATGCTCTTTCTGCAAAAACACTCTCCACTTTTTGCTCAGCAGCTGTAGGTTAAACACGTGCTTCTGTCATGTTTTCTTTCTAAACCATACCAGCTTCTTTATTTTCTTTTAAATGAGACTTTATTTAATTTTTTTTATTTGACCTTATTTGTACAAGGGAAACCTCCAAAACTTCACTGAAAATGGTTTCACTGCACGGTGTTCCTGGCTTTGTTTTGCTTCTCCTATCCCGGCAGCTCCGTTTTGGAAGCCGTGCAGGCTACTGCAAATTGAGACTAACCTACCAGCACCCATCTCATTAGGGAGACAGAACAGCTGCTGCCTCTGGTACCGCAATACCTGCTGGTGATGTCTGGATCCGTTCTTGTTACGGGTGTATCTCTCTTCTATGCTTTGTGTACTTGGAAGGTTTGCTCCTCTTCATGCAGATGCCCTCCTAAAGTGGATATTATCCATGTTTAAACATGGTGGGGTTCAGGTGGCTGTGCCCAGGAAATAGTTCCCGTGTGGCTGTGCTGATGCCAGCATCTGACCTGTCACAACTTAGTTACTCAAGTCATATTATGGAAATGAGTTGGAAAGGCTACAGCAGAATTGCTTCTATTCTTGAAATGTGAAATGTGGTTTCCACCTTACCATACATCCATAGTTTGGCATAACACTAGTCTGATTATTGCACTAGGGAGGGAAAACCCATAAACTTGGTCTTTTGCAGTTTTTAGTCAATACACCCTCACACCATCGTATCTTTTGATCCCTTGCTGCCGTCTCAGCTAAGAAAAGTGTGTTTGGTCATTATATATATGGGAGAACCTGGACGAGGTCACCACTGTTCAGCTATTTGTTTATGAGTAGCTGCTGCAGAAATAGAATCTGCCCACTCATGGGTGCTGCTCTCTAATAAAAGTGATCTTTGTTTTGGACTGAGAGGTATGTAAGAGATTGCTTGGTTTACTTTTCAGTAGCAACAATACTCGGTTTTCCTGTGCCAGAAAAGGTCTTGTTCAAATAGACTTTTTTTTTCCCTAGACCTAAAATGTGATGCTGGATTCCGAAGTTATGTCTTTAAGTATCTTTCTCTTTTACTACCTGTCTCAAATTCCTCACACAGGAATAAACCCAAAGTTAATTAAAAATCAGTAACATTTTGGCTTAACAAAGCAGGAGGTGTTTACTTATGCCTTTGACAATTCTATTTCTGTCCAAGAAGTTAATTCCTGTTGAGGGCTGAATGTTTGGTTTCTGCATTAAGTTTCATCAGGTAGCTGTACACACAGCTAGCTTTGTACAACGCCCTTGCAGGAAGATTATTAGAGATAAAAAGGCCCCAGTGATTAATTGCTATAGCTGTGATTAATGGCGCTGTCCAAATATTACTTGTTACACATAACAAAGTCCTGGTCCATGCTTAAGGGAAGTGCAGCAGCTGTTCTCTAAGTTGTGGGCACAGTTAAGAACCTTCCTCTGCTGCCACTCACAGCCCCTGACCTTGGTTAGTTCCAGCAAATATCTGCAATTCAGTTTCTGGATTTTTCTCCTCTACTCTTCCTTCCTCTCCGTCATTCCTCAGTCCCATCTTTCACTCAGGCCCCTTTGCCCCAAAATAGCAACGTACTGGAGTCAAAAATACACTCGTTCCTGTACTGTTGCTCCTTCTCTTTTTCCCTCCCTTTACTCCTGACTGTCTCACTCGGTCAGCGTTTGATTCTACCCATGTCAGGTCTGAGAGTTTCTGGGAAGATGGGAGGACTTGAGCAGGAATGGCTCTTGATTCGCCTCTTCTTGCTGCCAGTCCTGTGGAAACAGAAGCCCCAACACCGTGTCCACGAGTCGATGTGCATTTTGGCACACGGCGTGTCCCCAGCTCTGCTGCCCTCCTGCTTCCTGATCAGCCTCCTGCTCTGCTCTCCACTGGAGCTTTTAGGAAAGGGAGCGCAGGAGATGAGGGTACAGCCTGCGAAAGGACGTAAGCCTCCGTAACGACCCGGCGTGCCCTTCGTCCTGCCACACGGAGCCTTGCGAAGGGAGCTACTCTCCTCCAAAGTGAACCCTGGCATCTGTTAGTACCTGGTGAATGGAAAGGTTTCTTTATTAATAAGCATAATGACTTAGAGATAAGCAAGCTGAAACCAGGCGCAGCCATGATAACGCTTGGAATCTGCCAGGCTGGCTATTATTTTTCCCATCAGTCTCCTACAGATATCTGTGCAACCTCCAAGGTGAATGTAAAGCTGCATGGCCAGCGTTTGTTTGGTTTCTTTGTATTCCTCATCACCAGCATGTTTTGAGAACTTCAGACATGATTTCTCTTTTTGAGAAGCGGGAATTGTACCCACATTTTCCACAGGGAAAAAAAAAAAAGAGACACAAACACCGAATTTCTTTTTCTTCAAGTCATACTGGCAGTCTGTGGCTAAACTTGAAATCGCACCCAAAACTTCCCAGTACTGGTCTAGTCTCTCAAAACCAAAAGCTTTTATTTTAATTTTTAAAAATGCAGTCCTTTTCACAATGAGCTGCAGAAAATAAGTATATAGTATTATAATAGCAACCACTGGTTGTCAGTTTTAATGTTGGGGTTCTTTCTAAAGTAATGAGCAGGTCTCGATTTCAGTGACTGAGCGCAGTGTTAAGGCAGGGTTCATGTAGTCTGGCTGGTGGTGGCGGTGGAAGGTCACCCGTCCCGATTCCAGCTCATACTGGTAACATGTGTGAGCATTGCTAACGTATGTGAAGAGCCAGGGTAAGAGACTGTAGCATAAACTACAGTCTAGCAGCTTTGCAGGAGAGCTTAAAATAGCCGTGGGCTCAATTTATAACTGTATCCATTGCAGAGAATAAAATTAATTTCCAATTCTAACCATTCAAACAGTTCTGTTTCCTAGACATTCCCTTTTCTGACAGTGATCCATCGAACATATATCTATTCACGGATTTCAGAGAAGCCCTTGTTTCTGTGGAGAAAACCTCTTTGCAGTTGAGCGAGGCAGGGACGTTGCGCACGAGGAGAGCAACTTTTTTCCCACAGTGATCTCGTTGTAAGATCAGGGCTTAGTGTTTCTAACAGGTGCAGAAAGGAACTCTTGACTCCATCTGTTTTCGAAATTGATGATGATATAGTTGGCTTTTAAAGCAAAGAATGTTTAATCTTACCTTCAAAAACTAAACAAAATGTTTGCCATTTAGGTTCATAAACCATAAATACAAAGAATAGAGGTGATTTTCACCCAGAGAAAGCACTGTGCGCAGGGTATGTACTAATGCTTTTCCTAAAATGAAGGGGTTTTAGCAAAAAAAAAAAAAAAAAGAGAGACTTGGCATATTGCACCTACGTATTCCTCTATCCAAGCAAAGCATTTTACAACCATGATGTGAGATGTCTGCCGTGGAAGGCGCATGTCGTCTGAGCATCACCCCTTTGGCCTCCGGACGGGTGTTCCTCCTCCTCCGGCCAATAGATGGAGAACCACACCACGGAAACACCTCCCGCAAGCTCGGGGACCCTTGATGCTCTTTGTTCATTCTCACATTGCTGCGGATTGCTGGGGAGCACATTTTGTTCCAAAGATAAGGTGGCACCGTCATTTCAAGGGACCGTAAATCTGCATCTCCTCACGCAGGTGGTCATGCTGCCTGTCCTCATCTGCAAGATCACCAGGCTGCAAACAAATTTGATTTCTCCACCCCAAGAAAAAAATCTTCAGCTGTATCAGTTGTCTAATCCAGTTTATCACAGGGTATCAAAGGGCTGCCTGAAGGGTGGCCCCATCGTAAAGATGTGGTAGGAACCAGCGGAGACAAGAAGGGGGATGGTGGGACCACTCATTGTAGCAGCAGCTTGGATTTATACAGAATAAAATGGAAATTTTTTTGAATGAGTCTAATGACTGAGAGATGATGTGTTAAAATCTGGTCCTGTGGAACTGGATTTGCAGTATGGTCCTATTGTCTTGTTCAGTAGCTTTGGAAAGTAATTGCTGTTTGCCTTGAGGGTTTTTGTGAACTCAGTGTGAAGACTAAGTAAGTACAGGCTTGGGCAAAACATCTAAATCTCAAGATGCTGCTTGGTTAGCTGCCTTGAGAAAGGAAAAGATGTGAATACCGTAGGCTTGTGTTACAGACTTTAGGACTTAGCTTAGGCCTTAGATTTTGATACTTAGATTTTGGTCTCTGGACCCTTTTAAAAAGTGAGATTTTACCATCAGAGCACACCTGAGAAGTCTGCCCTTTTTTTGGGGGGGAGGGTGGTGGTGGGGGGTGGTGCTGTTTACTGTAGAAGGATTTTCTCTCTTTTTTCTCCCTGTGATTCCACAGCTGGAAATTCAGTATTTTCTACCCGTCACTCTTCTTTTCTGCAGTCTGTAGAGCAAGCCGTCTGTCTTTTGTGATTTGGATGCGTCTTTCCTGATGGGAGCATTAGCCTTGTTTGACTTACGCCTAATGTATTTCATTGTTCATCTCTCAGCGGTTGTTTTGGTACGTTATTGGGTTTGTGACTCGCGCTGTTGGATGCACAAAACTGTGTGCATTTTGGGTAATTTGCTGCTTTTCTCTTTCTGAGAGAAGGTAATGTATGTTGGCTTGACTGAAGCGGCAACAAAAGCCTGCTATTATTTTATGTAGCTTACAAAGGGAGTCTGTCTTGTGCTTCCCTGCAGCTACTGTTGGGGGCACTTCTATGACCAGAAATTACTGGAACATTATTCCTGGAGTCCTTTGTGCTGGGTTTACTTAGGACTGTTATCCCAGATCGTACACATTGGTTGTTAGCATACTCCTGACTTGCTGCCCTACTAGAAAGAAGGGAGAATCCAGTCTGCCAGGCGATTCCAGCAAGAATTCTATGAAAAGTCATTGTAACAATGGAATCCCCCAGGAGAAAAAAAGGTAATAAAGCAATAATATTACTTACAAATTCAAAGTATTGTACAGACCTTAAATAATCCCTAAAGCAATTCCAAGAGGGATGTTCTAGTAAAGTAATTTCAGTGACTTAAATGCTGCTGCACACTCTGGCAGGCATTAAATACGATTACGACGAGGGAAGTAGAAGAATACTGAGGACAAATTATTGTGGCTGCAGGCTATGCATCCAGATGCTCTTAATGGATTGCTATGTCATGGACTCGTACCCTACAATTGCTCTCTTGCCACGCAGTCTGGCATGTCTGGACAGGCTACCACAATTTTAAGATGTAAAAGTAATGATGGGTTATGTGGATCGATGGGGTTTTTTTTCTATTTCAAGAATAGCTTGCGAGGAGGACATCCAGCACTGTGTGATAAAGCCTGTCTTCATGGAGATTCCCAGCAAGGGCTCCCTGGACATGTAGGCCCTGGGCAGCCGGTGAGGAACCGCTGCCGTACTCGTGAGCAGGCTGTGTTGGTGCTACCGCCGGGCAGCGTCAGACACTGCAGGTATACCTGCACGGTTCAGCTCTGGAGCAGGGTCTGCAGTTGTCTCTAGGCTTCACAGATTTATCTGTCACGTAGCAGCACCTCTGTCTTACCAGAGACACACCATGTGAAAATGAGTCAGTTTGTTTGTTTGCAAGGAAAGTTACTGTTTTTAGCAACCTCTCAAGAGTCACTTTATGTAACGTTTTCGTGAGTAGGCTTCTATCAACAGCCACAGCTATAAATATATATTTCAGAGGCATTACAATAACGTGGCCACATACAGTTTTTCTAAAAAACTTGTCATGGCACCCTGCTTCTTTTCCTGTCTTGTAGCTCCCATGGTTCTTTAGCAGGCTGCACATTGTTTCTGGTGGGCTTTGTGTGTCACTTCAACACATGTGCATGCCGGGCGAGTCCGCAGGGCGGTGGGCACGTCCCTGCTGGGGATTGGGCTGTTCGGCAATTAGCCAGCAGAGCACATGTGTTTGTGAAGGAGGACTTCAAGCAGAAATGGCAAATTTGCATCCATTTAACCGTAGTCATAAATTCCATTCAGTCTTTGCTAAAATATAACAAGAGAGGAAGTACTGACATGCTTGACTACACTTCCTTCAAAATGAAAATCAATTCTTTTGGTCTTTCTCCTCTTTCTGTGTACCACGTCTCTACAGAAGGGTGCTTTATGGAAGTTAAAATGCTGTGGGAAAGATTGGTTTAAAATCTTAAGGAGAGGAGGTAGATGTTGTACCTGCCAATCAGCTACACTAATAACAGTCAGAACCTTGGGAGTCCTCTTCTCATCCTTGGAACACTCATGGAAGAGACTTCTCCTGGAAGCTCATCCTTTTAGAACCAGAAGAACTTGGACTATAACACCTGGGCTCAGCACTAGCTTCATATATATGTTGAAGGTGGTGTTGGAGCCTTTGTACACAAGTGCTGCAGTATCTTCTACAACTGGCTTGTTTCCGTGTCCTCTCTGAACACTGGCATTTTTCAGGGTGCTCTTGAACGCAGAGAGAATCACGTATTTAGTGCTGAAATAAATAGGGATTTGTTAGCAGACATCTATGCAGTAAAAATGTATCCCTTTGATTTTTTTTTTTTTTGATAGGCATTTGGAGCAAATTCAAGAGCAAATTCCAGATTTAATATGCAGAGAAGCATGAGCTAAGTAGAAATACATTCACTCATACTACATTACTACTTAAAATGGCTGATTGATGATGTCAGAGGTTGGTAGCTTTCATTTGATTAAACTCCCACAGTAAGCAAAGCAGGAATGCCTAAGCATGGGATTGCTGGTAGATGTGATTTATGCTCTCGGGGCGGCGTTCTGTGAAAACGTCCACAGTTTTAATGTAGAGACACCTACATTACATTTTTGCAGCTTCTCCAAAAGTGCTGCTATTTGGACAAAAAATGTTTAATAGTATATTTATATCGTATGTGCGCACCCACATAAACATGCATTCTCTTCTCCTCTTTGTTGATATGCTTAAACCCAGTGTCTTGGAAATAGACCCTTTTATTTCAACTTTCACAGGAGGAAGCATGTAATTATTAGATTTGGTGAATTAGCATCTGTTGACTCAGCTTGCTTCAAAGGCAGATTTATATCCGTTATTTCAGCTATTGCTGCTGCTTAGCTAAACCCGACTGCGTCTGGTATAGAGCCCGCATCTGGGCTCCTTGCTGGGGTTGGGGTTTTAGAAGTAACAGGTTTAGGTCTATAAACCTGAGTATACTGTGGCGTTCAAGCCACAAAGATATGTCCATCAAAGCATAAAAATGCGACTGAGGAAAATAACTTCAAGAGATAGAGAGCCTGGGAGAGAGAGGGAGGAGTAGAAGAACTGGGGAAGTCTGGTGGGAAGGAGAAAGGAGGGCATGACACAAGTGGAAAAGAAAAAACGGAAGGGAGAGAACAGTTAATTCTGACTCCGGGACCAGCGATCTGGGGACACAGGGGGTCGGCGTGCTTGGGGAACGCAGACAAAGGTCAGAGGTAGGAGGAGGATAAGTGAGGGTATTGGGAGGGTGGCTGGGGGGAGTAGCGAGGCGGCGGGGGAGCGCCCACCGCAGGCGTTTTCAGCAGGTGCAGATCTGCGGGCGGGAGGTCAGATGGAGCCTGGCGCAACATCGCCCACTGCCGCAGCCCCGCGCGCCGGGCTGGGTGCGAGACCTTTGGTCCTGTCTGGCACAGACCCGCTCTCAAAAGCGGAGAGCGCACAGCGGAGCCAGGGCCAGCTGGCACGGCTGGCCTTCCCAGCAGGTCTGGAAGGGACGGTGACTCTGCACCGGTGAGATGTGCGGTGTTCCTGGGGGGAAGAACCTACCTCGGCGAAAGGTACATCAAGAAAACTCAATTTTATTCCAAAGGTTTTTTTCATCGACAATTTTAAAGAAGGATGGAGGTTTCTGGAAAATGTGAGAGAGTCGGTTTCTTTACTTCAAAGCCAGAGAACTTTTGCTGAGGTGCTTGTAAAGGGTGGGTAAACCCACACTTTTCTAAATTTTCATTTTGAAAAGACAGTAGTTTTATTTAAGATAAGTAAAAAACCAGTTCATATGACCGATAGCTTTAAGAGACAGAAAATCATAGGCATACAATAAAGTTAATGTCCGATGAAAAATCGGGCAGGACCACACAGCAATCTGTGTGGCCTGTGTAAAGCTGTACAGCCATCGACCAAGGTACGCTTACCAAAGTTTTTGACAACACAGAAGACTCAATTCCTTAACTAATCTCTTTTTTCTGTCTCTACTAATCCTTCTCCCACTCATTGGGAAAATTAGCTGCAAAAGCTTACACAAATGACACATTAGAAGACGTACTCTAGAATAATTTAACAGATCTCTGGAGAATTATCCCTGACTCCTGCTTGGGTAGCTTGAGAAGCGGGTTCCCTGTGCTGTTCAACGTGCATCCTCAGGTAAACAAAAAGTTTAGGTGCCGGTTGACCCTGGCTGCACACAGTGTTTGCCTAACAGAGTCCTCCTGAGTTGCGTCTTTGTTTCCCAGGAACTGGAATTCTTGGTTACGGCTTCACTTCCACAACGAGGCTGCCCAGCTGGCAGCGCCACCATGCCGCTGGAAAGCCTCAGAGCTGCCGGTTACTGGAAATAAATAGTAAGGAAATAACGGCATCAACATTGCACCTATATGTTACTACTTTCTGTTCTTTCAGAGGCATGTAAATGGCAACCACCTTGCTCTCAGAATTATTGCAGATTATTGTCTTGGCAGAGAAGCTCTGAAGAGCCTGGTTTCAGTGGACTGAGATGTCCAGTCCCCAGCTTCCCTCTCTCTGCCAGATGTTACCATATACCCATAAATGTCAGCAGAAAAGACTGCGTTCAGAGTTTTAAAAAGGGGCAAGCGCAAGCAGAAGAAAGTTTCTCGGGTACAGAACTGCAAATCTGCTGAACTTTAGGGAGGTTAAGACTTAGTATTTGTAATGGAAATGTAGGTGTTCCTTGCTGAAGATTTACCTACAGATCTTTCAGTGTCAGAGAAGGAGTTTCTTCTAAGGGTTGTTTGAGTCAAGGAGATCTGTGATCCCCTCCCTGAAGAGCATGTCCTGCCATGGGGGGTCTCCTGGGGGGTCTTCTGTCAAGAATAGGTATCTTTCGCTGCATTCTTCTGGGTCTTCTTCCAAGCACACCAGCTGGAGTTGAATAGAGAAATGCCGGGAGAGCAGTATCCACATGATGCTTAGCCAATCAGGACGGAATTTCATCGGGAGAGATCAACATCCCGAGTCATGAACTCCTTTTCAAACAGGGCTGACACCCTGTCTCTGCCGCAGCACACAGTGTTTCGTCTTTAGAAATACCTGAGGAGTTTTACTCTTGGTTCTCTTGGGTTTATTGTTCTAGTGCATTAAGATTGGTACCAGCAGGAGTGCTGACAAGACTCAGGAATAGGAATTGAATAGCTAAGGGTGCAGTGCTTCTATTGCGTTGTCTTATTTCACATGAACTGCTAAGTTTGCTGTCCCAGCCGTGCTCAGCTTTTGCTTTTTCCTGTGCCCTTGAAGGCGAAAGGAGGTGCAGGCTTGTCTCTGGCGTTGGCTGCGGTGGGGCTCAGAACAGACACCAATACTCCAAAGCCGGGCACTGAATCAGTACCTTCATGACTACTTTGCATTACGTCTTACCAGTGCCCTGGCTGGGCCGTCTGTGGATCCCAAGGGGCTGCATAGGTAAGCTAAAGTTCAGCTCCTCCTAGCAAAGCAATAAAAGCTGGGCTAAGCTTGTTTATCATTCTCCACAGCTTACAATTTCATCATGAAGCTTCCCACATATATCACCAAACTCATATAGGTGATAATTCCCTGTACTTGATCGAGACCTTGTTTATCAGTGGATCCTTAGTTGGCGTTGCGCTGTCCTGCCCAGTCATTGTGATACATCACATCTGTTGAGTCCGCTCACCTCGCCGCACACGTGGCTTCCCTCACGTGCACAGCTGAGTGCTCTCTGTAAGTGTGGACGTTTCCTGGGGAGAGATCTGGCTCGGCTTGTGTGGAGGTAAAGCTGCAGTCTGAAAAGCAGTCCTTAAGTTTCTGGTGAAATATACTGACTCTGGAAATTCCAAAGAATTTGTGGGACAGCACTTTGTTTTATAATCATCCTTGACTATACCTCACTATCCCGTACTTATTCATTGAATCTGTGGAGGAGAAAAGGCCAGTCAAATCTACTCTGAAAATATTTACCTAAAATCCTGCAGGCCTTTCAGGGTACTTCTGAGCTGCAGAAACATCTCCCCCAGTTTTCCACTGGAAATATTATGTCCCAAGCTAGCAGCAAAAATACCTAGAGCAGCATGAATATGTAAAAGTGGCCGGTGATGCTTTATTTGTCAAAAGATAATGCGTAGTTTTGTTTCATTTTGTTTCTGAACTAGTAGAAAGCGCTCGTAGAAGGAGCCCCTGTTACCATTCTGTGTTTGGAAGCAGAGAGCCGGGCGGCGCAGTCCTTGAGTGAAACACCTGGCTGCTCTGCCAAGAGCCAATCGGGCAGAAAGTCCTGACTTGTCTCAAAGCTCTTCCCAGATGTTTACAAAGAGGATGGGGAGAGGGATTAATCTTTGCAACAGCTTCTCATCAAGGTGCGATGGGGGTGATTTGGTTTAGGTCAGCAGCCTGCGTGAAATCGGCCCTGGTGAGCCGTGCTTCCTCCACCTCTGCTCTCATTCCTGGCAGCCACGTCAAAGGTGTTTGGCTTTGCGGCCCATTCTTCTGCTTGCTCAGGCACAGACCTGTCCTTTAGCTCTGCTCCGACCCTCCCCAGGCCTTCCCCCCATCCCTGCTGGTGCTGGGCCAGCAGCATCGCCCTGCCTCTCATTCCAGCTGCAGCTTTCATGTCCTGCGTCTCCCCAGCGCTGCTGAGGACAGTGCTGCTTGTGCTCCTGCCGGTGTTTTGTGACGGCCAAATGCTCAGCTTTCTCATGCCACCCTTGCAGCTACTGCATTTCTTTACACTTAGGTAGCTTATTATGTTAGTAGGCTTGATGATAATCTCAGTCTTATTTTCAGGTAAAATGGTGAACGTGCTCTGGGAGCACTGAAGTAATGCTTGCCAGAAGGTACCGGCAAGAATTTACAGCATTTCCACTCTTGTCTTTGCAGGGTGGATGAAATGTTTCCCCTGCTGCGCATACGCAGTCCAGAGTCAGCGGGGACACCGCCACTGTGAACGAGAACCAAGCAGAAGTCAGCTGAGAGGCGTGCGGTCTGTCGATACAGCTGATGCTGCTGCAACAGATGCTGCCGCCGCCAGCAAAAAGCCACTGCTTTGATGCTGGGTCACGGATTGAGTGGCCAACGCAAGAGACTGACAGGTTAGCAAAATTAATTCCAGTTTCAAAAATCTTTCAACCAGAGAAAGCGCTTAGTTATTAATGAGCCCTCCATGGCTCTGCAGCTCTGCAGAAAGATACTGGGAAAATATAAATACAGAATGGCATCCTGCGTTGCTTGAATTTCTGTGCAGCAATATTCTGAAATGAGAAGTGAAATACCCACTGAAGCAACTAACAAAGGAAGTAAAATTTCTCTCTACCAGAATCTGTATTTGTCTAAAAATGGAGTGATTTTCTTATCAGCATAGATGGAGCAGGGTGAGCAGCTTAGGAGTGCTGGACTGGTCCCACACCGTATCGAATACGGGATTGTGTTTTGAAACGCTCTGACTTGTGGAGCAGGGGTGTGTGCGAGACCACGGTTAGCTATAGGCAAATAGTCCACGGAAACGTGACACACCAAAAGGGTAGTTGCAGACACCAGTGTTTGGTGGTCTAGGAAGAAAAATTGTGTTGACTACTGAGGCCAAGAAGTTTAGGAAGTGCTGTAAAGGAGGGTAAACTTAGAGAAGTTAATAGTAAGTGTAGATAATGTTTTAAGTCAAGACAAAATGTCACAGGTTTCACAGAACCTGGTTTTGGCCATTTTTTGTTTGCCAGGTTAATATCTTAACTCCCTGAATGGTTGATGAAGAAAAATGTCCATGAGTGTAATTCAGAGGGTGGGTGGATTGAACTCATTCATCTTCGGAGCCTAAATTTGCTCTGTTCATTGTGAAGAGCTTGCTTTCCAGTGGGCTGACATCCCAGCCTGGTGTAGGCCCACCCCATCCCCATGGCTGTATGCGTGGGCTCCATTTTCAAAGGAAGATCATTTTTAATATTCCCTATTTTTGCAGGCATGTTTAGAAGAAAGACATCCCTGTTCCGAGGTACGCAAATACCAGAGTGCTGAGGAGGCAAAAATAAGTCTGGAGGAAAGTAATTCTATATTCTGGAGAGTTGATTTCAGTGAAGTGTTAGACGTGTGGAAGGATCCTGAAAAACTGAACCTGTCTATCATGTAAGTATGACCCATGCAAGTTCCACCTTTTTCGGGGTGAGAGTTGTCAAAATAATTTCAATTTCTACGTTTTGCACAATATTTAATCTTCCTTTATTGCATTTTGCGTCCACTTTGAACCTGTGTAACCACTCAGACTCCCGTACACACACCAGCTCTGTGACTCACTCTTTAAACATGACTTAACCCACAAAGGTGAATATTGGCTTTGCCTAACATATCTCTGGCAGAGAGTGTTACCTGCAGAAGTTTCTGGGTGAATTAGAAGAATCTGGGCTACCCTCTGTAGGCTTGTTTCATGCCTCAGCGTTTGACTCACGACTCTGTAATCTGGTGTCATCTTCATGGCTTTATGTACCTCTCACCTGCCTACGTCTCTGATTTATTTTCCTCCTACTCACCCTTTTGCTCACTACACTCCTCCCAGTTCTCCTCTAACTAAGTCCTTCATCTCATTTTCCTCTTCTCTGTTGCGTTCGTTCCCGCTCTTCCATCGTCTCTGGTGCTTGGAGCATTGAGATGGTAGGATGCTTGGACAAGGGTCCGATGTGGACTTTACAGCCAAGGGTGAAGTGCCTTTCTGGGCTCTTTGAAAGACTTACACTGAGTAATTTCCTTGAGTATTTTGGTATATGGATTTTCTTAACTGCGATTCCTTATCCCACACCAGAACTCTCTTGTAATGTTAATCCTAAATAGCAAGACATCTAGATGGCTTTTGTCAGCCTTATGAATACGCTTACAGAGCTGTGTAGGTACTAGTGGTTGTTATGACAGCTATCACCAGGTATCCCTGTGACATGTGCTTCTAAAGCATTTACTTCTCATCTGTACGAGATGCTTGGGGTTGAGAAAGAAAATGCTGCTGTTACGTGAGGCTGCACAGACGGGAGCTGGTGAGTCATTGGTGAGGTCCAGCTCCAGTTAAGGCCCCTAAAGTGCAGTTGCTCTCTTGGAACGAGGAACTGGTGCAATTGCCTTCTGCTTACAGTACATAAAAAGTCTATTTAGAGTATAACCCATGTCTATGTCTCACGTTTCTTCTGACCAGAGAAACCTGCCTACAAACCCTGGAATTCAGCTACTGAGCAGAAGTATCATTCTGGTATCAGAATACACCTTGTGAAAGGTGAAGCTGAAGTAAAATAATTTTCAGGCAGACACATCCAAATAAACAATGCAAACCTTGTTGTACTTTCGATGATCTCTAAGGTCCCTTCCAGCCTAAGCCATTCTGTCATTCTATATTGTAGTCAAAATGTGGAAAAGCAGAATAAAACAATGAATGGTTTGGATTTCTGAAATGCATTCCGTAATTACATTCCACGGGTAATCTAGTATTAAAAAGGGTGTCTAATCCTGCAGCAACATGCGTGCCATGAGTTTAAATATGGAATCAAATGTCTTTGTGGCAGGTCTTTATGAAAGATACAAAAAAGAAAAAGTTTTTTTTAATTAATTATTAGAAGGTTCTGAATCTGTGTTTTGAAGAGAGACTCTGTTTCTCACAAATCATCTGCATCTCCAGTCTCTGGGCAAATACATTTTTTCATAGTAGATTTGTGGCCAGAGCAGTGCTGGTGGCACCGAGACGTGCTGATTACTGCTGAGCGGCGCTTGCAGCGTGTCGAGGGCTGTTCTGCTCCTCACCACGCCCTGCCAGCGAGCAGGCTGGGGGTGCACAGAAAGCTGTGAGGGGACCCAGCCAGGACAGCCGACCCCAGCTGACCAGCGGGGTATTCCAGGCCATACGACCTCACGTTCAGTAATAAAACCTGGGGAAGAAGGAGGGAGGGGACACTCAGAGCTGTGGCGTTTGTCTTCCCCAGTCGCCACTGGGGCGACAGAGCTCTGCTGTCCTGGCTGAACGAATGAAAGCATTCCTTCTTTTGCTTTGCTTCCATGCACAGCTTGTGCTTTACCTCTTAAACCGCCTTTATCTCAACCCACCAGTTCTCACACTTCTGCCTGTCAGGTTCTCCCCACCCTGCTGGGGAGAGTGAGGGGATTGGGTGAGCGGCTGGGGGGGCTGCGCTGCCCATGGGGTTACCCCACAGCACGCACCTCCCACTGCAGCGCAGGCGTAGCACTGTGTGCTGGCCCAGCTCAGCGTCCAGTCATAGGTATTTTCACTGTAACCTCATTAAGGGGCAGACACACAGGCTGCATTTATGGCTAATATGGAATGCATTTGTAGCTTGAGTTTAAGTCAGACAAAGGACGAGAAAACAGATGGAAAATATTTCAGGTCTAGTTTACACATCATCGATTTCATGGTATGCATCCCAGCGTCCTCAGACTGCAAATGAACCATTTATAGAGATAATTCAACTAATGGACAGATGACTGATTAATTTTCTTACTGCAATCACACTAATGAAAATTCCATCAAAATATTGTCAAGTTTCTTCTACTTTCTAAACTGTAATTGCTGCAGCATCCACTGCTGGGGTATTCCTGTGTTTTAAGATTCTTTGAGAAGTTCATTTAATAAATTGTGCTATTACAGTTTTCTTTGGTTGAATGCACAGAACTTCTTAGAAGCAATATGAAATGAAATGGAACCAAACAGCTCATTAAACACTAATATCTAAGTGCCTCTGCTTGAGCTGATAGGGTTTATGCCACATTGTGACAATCACTCCGTGGGGCTGGAGCTCAATCTTCCATTCCTTTCTGAGTGATGCTTTTCCGAGGGGAGGATCTCCCAGGGTCTCCAGGCTGGCTGGCTGCAGCAAGAGCGTAGAGAAGGCAGGGGAGTTGCTCCTTACAAGCCTTTGCTTTGCTGTGGCTGGGAGATGACTAAACCCTTGGGCTTCACAAAAAAAGCCCCAAACCAAACAATGTAGTAATAATTGTGCTTCTGTTAATACAGCGTGTTTTATTCAAGAACAGGTATTTTCTGAAATATTTTCTTTGGGGACATTACCTGGAGGAAACCACAAAAGGTCACTTTTTTCAAATCTTTGTAGCCCTGTATTAATACACTTGAAATCTTGCGTAGGAACAAGATGTTTCCAGCAGAGCACACCTGGCCAATGTGAGCCTGTCAGTGTTGTTGCTGCTTTTGCTGGAAGTGAGGTGGAGGATGTTGGCTTCCATGAGATTTCCTGGGCTGCTCCGAGCCTCAGCACCACTGGGAGGCAGGGCAGACGACAGCTTTGAGGGAAGAAAGAACTAATTCATCTGTCATTAAAAAAGAATAATCCTTTTACTGGTTTCTTGGACTTCACTAAAATTAGTTCCTGTTTACACCAATGTGTAATCTGAATGAAGTGCTCACGCTTTCTTAGGTCACTGACTTCTCCACTGGCAGCAGCTAAACATCCAAATCCAAGAACTACTGTAAGAGGTGTTGCAGTCGGTCTTAGATGGCCGAGATAGAAGACGGAGAAAAAGCTGGTTTCTCCATGACATAGAAAACCAAACACCAGAAGCTGTAGGGAACACTAATAAAGATCTGCAAGAAATCTGTCTCGGGCTTTTCACCCCAAAACCTCCCTGTGCCTCGGAAACACTCTGGAGCCTCTGTTAGTGTTGTCTGAATTTATATACCCAGAATGAAGGCACAGAAAGGGAAAGGTCATTGCTGCTCTTGGGAGAGGGACACCAAACCTTTCTTTGCATGACAGGAAAAAAGATGGTAGGGCTGAAATCTCTCAACATACCCACCTGAAGTAGTTTGTGTGCTATTAATCGTATGTTTGTCTCATTTTAAAGGGCATGTTTTGGGGATCGCTTCTGCTCCTCCTGGAACTTCAGGCATGATGAGGTGAGGCCGTGACTCTGCCACGAGAATACAAAAGCTTGTGGAAAAGATCCATTTGACTGGCCTGCCTTGAAATCTACTAGAAGCGAATTCCTGAGCTCATCTGAATTTGAGGTAAGCAAACAAATTCTCCTTTATAAAGATGACATTGCAAAACTAGGGATAGCCCTAATAATGGATCTCATTATTAATGTAAACTGACGTGCACTGGGAGGAGAGTTGGCTTATCTAATTAGCCTTTCCTGAGTTCAACTCTAATGATTTTCCCCATCACTCTCTACATTTCTCACAGAAGCAGCAGCAATATATTCTACATTCCGCAGGAGACTGCCTGTGCTGACAAAGTGGGAAACAGCATTGATGTAATGGTCTTAAAAAGGAGCGTGTGCACGTGTGGGCAAAATTTGAGTTTGGTCAGAGGCAATTGTAAACAGTTCATCAAAAGAGGGGATGGAAACGGCTATAGTACTTCTAATTCCTGGAGCTACAACAGCTACAACATAGGATGAAAAATCAGACAAGGGTACGCAAGACTTGTAGAAAATCCCTTCAGATAAATCAAGATGTACGTGACTCCCTGAGTATGTACACTGACCTAACCTGGACTTTTCGTAGAGAGAGTGGAGCTCCGCATGCGTGAGAACCACCAGCACCACCTGAGCGACCCACACAGTCACTAGTATTTGGAAGTGGCAGTTGCTTTGCCCTTCAGGTGCCGTTGAGATATGAGCCCTGTTACAAGGCCTTGTTCGGCCACCACGTTGTTTGCCTCATGGCTGTTGACCAGGACTTCCCTTCTGCTGCCAGTCGCAGCAGTTTGATTGTAGCTCCTCTCTGTCTCCGCCATTGCGATGCAGATCGTGCCATGTTCTTGGCAGAGCGCACGTAGCTGGCCTTTATTAACCCGTGGCGCCTTGAATATGCGCACACGTGCTCGGCAGTTACCGAGCACCGCCGTGAGCCGCTCTGTAGCCGTGAGCCGGCGTGCTGCTACTGGCCACGCCTGGCCTGAGCGCCCTTACCCTGCGAGCAGCTGCGCGTGCGGATCCCTTGCAACAGCTCTTCATTTGGGGGTAGCAATAAACCTAACGACCCGCTAGTAAGGGGCAGTTCTGCTGTAAAGAAGCTCTTAAGGTCAAGAATGTCCGTGGTTGTAAATAGGTTGTAAAAGCTGTTTGAATTCATGTTGGTTAAGAAACAAATATCAGATGCCAAAATATATATAAATCTGCTGAGTTATTTCAATAGGATCTCATGGTGCAATACATGAGTGATTGTATTTAGCTTTCACGTTGGTGTAACTCTAAGGTAGAATTTGAAAGCATCCCTCTCCTTTGTCATTTGCTCTCAATGCTAGTTTATTTTAACCAAATGAGCAAAGTAAGAAAGACAAACCAGGTACATACGTATGTAATGCCTGGGAGAGTTTCAGAGCCTTGGCTCAGCGCTGTCGGTCTGGTCTCTTTTAAGAAGAATACAGCCTGGGTGCGATGGTGAGGAGCAGGGGTGTGCTGGGCGTCTCCCACTACTGTGTAATGGGTGTAAGGGCCTTTTTGAAATGGATGCAACAGTCTTTACTGATGGAGACAAGATTATGAACTTCAGGACTAAGGCAAAAGAGCAGAAGGGGTAGGATTAGTGTAAAGAACATTGCCTGGCGCCTTAGTTTTGTGTTTATCACACAAGTGATTTAGAGTAGTGAAAATAAGATGCCAGAAGATCCGTGTGGGATGGAGGCAAATCCGTGCTGAGCCAAAAGCGGCTCCTCCTGATACAGAGCCGCCGAGAGGTGTGATCTGTGAGCCAGCAGCGCAACACTGAGTCACCTCCCACTCGCCGCTGCCGCAGCCGAGGCCAACCCAAAATCCCCCAGAGAGGTCAAAGCCAGTACAGTCTGCACACAAACCATAGCTGGAAGACATAGCAGGGGAGAGGCTACGAAAGGCAATGTATTTCTTAATAATTCAGAAGGTAGGAAACAGAAGTTGCTGAGTCTTGGGATAATCTGTTCATGTTCTCTCACTTGCATCCAGTTTTCCTCAAATAATGAGCAATGCCGTGTGCATGGTGTACTCTAAGCTCCTGTTCTTCTTCACTCCCATTTTGCTGTTTGCAATCCTTGTTATCACTTCTAGCCTGAATTTTAGTGGGACTCTTATCACAGCTCTCTGCTGTTTGGAAGGGTCCCTGTCCATGCTGACCAGTTAATATCGTAATCACAGCTGGCGACTGGAAAGTAGTGAAAGCAAGGTGAAAGGTATTAGCAGATGTGAGATGCTGAGGATGATGATTCCTTCTACGGTAGCTTCTGCAATTTCAAACAGTAATGCAGAACAATGTACACAAAAAGTACTCGTGCTAGGTGTGTGCCCCTCCGATACTGCTACGGACACGAACTGTCCTGCAGCAGTCTCACTGGGAGCGTAGACACGCAAAGTGGTGACACCGTGGGCCCATCAGCAACTGGAACAAACAACCACCGCTCTGTTTACTTCAGTGGAACTGTTTCGCTTCTGCTCTAGCTGTATGTTGTCCTGGGCCTGGTGTATTGCTGGAAAACCCCTCTAGCACAGGCACCCTTACTGGTTAGACGAGCCTGAGGGACCAGGGTGTGCACCGCAGCCTGTCTCCCAGCTCCATGTCAAGACAAGACCCAAGCCCACACTGCTGGTGCTCAGGACCTGTGTTAGGAAGGGTGCCCGAGCCTGAGGGATAAAAGTTTGCTGCAGCACGCATTGGCCTCTTCCCTTCATCTGGATGGTGGCAGGAGCAAAAAACGTGAGTACACTTGCTGTGCAATCTCTTTACCAAAGCCTAGAAGCCAAGGAATGAATTAGCCTAGAGAAAAAAATGTCCTTCTGCTTCTAAAACCTCCCAGCAGTAGGAGAGGGACTTGTCGTAACTTGGAAAACCTCTCCAGAGCTACCGTGCTGCCACTTTGCATTTAGAATAGGAGAAGCCATTCAGTACCCTACAGACACAGTAACAGAAATCACTGTCATCTGAGCCATGAACACTGGTGTTACAAAACCCAACGCACAGGGAGAGTTCTCCACCCTAAACCCAGTGATATGCATGCCTGATTTGGAATTCAAATGGGGCGAGTGGGATGGTGTTGCTGATCACAGTTTGGGGCAGGAATGGTAGAGGAGGGGCCCTTTAGATTGTGCTCCTTCACAGAGCTTCCCAGCTTGAAAACAGTAATGTCTTCTTCAAGAAAGGTCTGGAGAGAGGGACTTTCAAGGGTGCCTGCTGAAAGGGCCCTCTGAAAAGGGAAGCTGTACCCGGTGCCCAACAGCACAAGACTATGCCTTTCTGAAAATACGCTGATTAGTCTTATCTTGACTTCTTCTCATTAATGAAATAGCCCACAGTGCAACCTTTTGCCATCACTCATGTTCCAGTAGTGCAAGTTTTGTCATTGATAGTCTTGCAGAGAATGGTCAATATGGGCAACGAGCTGGCAATTTCCGTGAGACCTAAATTCATGCATCCCTCTTCCTGTGAGCAGGGCTCCAGAATTCACACTGACCCCTATCTTTCTTCCTCCCTTCCTCCATTCCTCCCTTCCTCTGAGCTGGCCAGAGCCCAGAGCTGCTCCCGTATGGCTGTATCGACGCTGTTTGTTGTTGAATTCTCAACAGCAGAAGGCCACTTTCGCTGCAGATAGCTTGTGTGTGTTGTCCCGAGCGTTGCAGAGCAGCTCCAGCATATGGGGGGAAAGAGAGCTACTGCTCAGCTTTTCTGCGTCGGCAGAAATACTGCTTGGGGCATTGAGGTAAGCTGGAATTGCCTAAAATTGAGTGCTGGAGGTTAGTGAACATTGAAAACATTGCCTCGGGATTTTCACTGTGGGTATGCCAGCCAAAAATACCATTGCAGTATCCTGGGCAGACACATTTCAAGCTTACACAGAATGTACCACCATGCCCATGTGTTCAGGTGGCGTTATGCCAGTTGTCAAGGTGGTACACCAGCTTTAACAGGATAAATGTGCTAAGAAAAGACTTATTTAGTAGTCCTAATGCTGTAAGTACCAAATCTTCAGCCAGTAGTCCCTTTTATAGAAAGCTGCAGGCCTGTTGACACAGGATTGTGTTGGGCAGTGGTCTTCCTCCCAAATAGCCAACCTGGAATGGCTGGGAGGGGATAAAGTAAAGGAGGTTGTGGGAAGGAAGGAAGGAAGGAAGGAAGGAAGGAAGGAAGGAAGGAAGGAAGGAAGGAAGGAAAGAAAGAAAGAAAGAAA
>JAAGNO010027015.1:0-37735 GCA_033439905.1 Ceryle rudis
CGTGAGTACAAAGGCTTTCCACTCCCCGTCCCCCCCCTTGTCTTTTGTTTTGTTCGCGTTGGGGGGGGTAGATTTGTGACGTTCCCCCCCCCCCCCCCCCCCCGGTGTATCTGGGGGTTATAAAATAGGAAATTTGGAGGGTTATCTTTTGAAAGATGGTTCATTTTTTAAAAAGCCTAACTGCTCACTATGTCAGATTACAGGATTAAAAAGGTTACTGCTGACTGCATGGCTGATCCAAGCAAGGATATAAAAGGAAAGGGCAGGCTGGCACAAAACAAGCCATGCTGCGGGAGCAGCCCATTCGCACCTGTCCCATCCGGGACAAGGGAACTGATTCAGTGAGTTAGCATCAGAAAGGAAAGGTTTTAATTTTTTTTTTTCTCATTTTGCTTCTCTTGACAGAAATCAAACCACAAAGAATGAGTTATGTAGTAAACAGCAGCTCTTCCTAACAAAAAAAGGTCTCCCTAGCTCTCACTACTTCAAATTAAGGACTTCTTTGAGCCATACTTACCCAACTTTTCTATAGGCCAAAACCCAACCCCTTCATAATACATTCAGACACTCACCAGTCCTGGATAAGGAAACTTGTACTCTTCTTACCTTGCTATGCTATCAGCTGCCTAAGAGTTAGGCTGTCATAGTTCTTCCTTCCAAGGTGATGGCGGTACTCAAAAAGGCAGACAGTAAACTACTAAACAATGCAGCGCTCTATCTTCTGTCTATACACTTCTCAGCTTATATGTTCACCTTTCCAGCTGTACAAAGCATATGAAGCAGGCAAGCACCTTTGTAAACATCTTCTACCAACAGCTGACTCCTTGGCTATTCACAAACAGCAAAGTGGCAACAATTAAACCCTAAAGTGAGCTGCAGGCCAACAAGAACAATTTTAGAAGAAAAATCGGAGAGAACAAAAGTCACCAACCGTTCTACAGGTTGGCACAAATACTGGCGATGTACAGGCAAATGAGATAGCTATAATGCAAGACATGACAAAATACAACCTCCTCCTACTTCTACGAAATACCACCGGAGAAAGCACGACTTTTCAGTTCTTTTCAGCTACTACTTCTCTGCTTTAGAACAACGAGAATTATTTGACAATCTTCTCTTTACCTTACCAGCTCAAATATAGAAGTCTTACTGTAATATGTAGTGACCATCTGTACAGCAGGACAAAATCAGGGCATGAACCCTTTCTCGACTCCAGAATGTTTTGTTCAGAGAAGAAGTTGTATATGCAAGCAAGTAGTAGGCTATGTTATGTGCAGACAGAAACCTACCCTGAATAACTGAGGACCTGGGCCTGTCCATGAAGACACAAAAAGATTTGGATTGAAAGTCATTTGTATCAGCAAGCAAGGGAGAAAAAAAGACACTGCCACAAAGTTTGTAGAAAGTTAAGCAAAAGTAATCGCTTTCCTTTGCAATCATTAAAGCGCTATAAGGATCTTTATAAGATTTTTAGCCAAAAAGATCAGCATTTAGTAATCACCTACCCTAATTCAATCTTAAGCTCATTAACAATAAACAAAGAAACAAATGGAAACCCTAAAATCCCAGTTTTGTAACTGTAAAAATACTATGTATTAATTCCTCCTAAGATTAATTCATTCCCCGAAAATATCCTGTAATACTACAGAGAAAAGTCAAAAGTCTGTGGATTCTGGCTTCACAGAATGATGACCTGCTACCACTGGCAAGTGCCACACATTCATCAAACAAGCTGACTATTTTCAAGCTTCTTCCCATTTTGCTCTCCCTGAGAAGGGACCCAGGTTACACCTAAGTATTCTTAGTAGGCTTTTAGTAGGCCTGAAAAAAATTAGGGGGATGCATATGACATCGTTATCGCAAGGTTGTGACTTATTTTCACTTCAGAGCAACAAAATTGTATACTTTTCAAAAATGTTAAGTGGGAAGGTATTTCACTCGAAGGCTGACTTTAGTCTGAGGAGACAAACTTGCTCTTTTCTGATTGTTGGTAGTCCAATCTCTTCTGCAGCAGAGATGTGTTGCAGGAACCCAGCTGCATCTTCTCTAGGTGACATGTCCAAGGTGACAACAGAGGCAATTTTGAACCTTTCACGTAAGTGCCAGACAGAGTCCTAACATCTAAGTCTTTCCTTCCTTGTCTATCATAAGAACATGTTGAAAAATCTTGCAGGTTGTCCTATTCTATTTCTAGTAGATGTTTGGAATAGATTAATTCTCAAAAATGGTTTAAAACCAAAGCATCTAAATATGCTCACTTTGTGGGATGACTCTCCTTTCAAGTCTCTCAATTACCACTAACAACCAGTTCGTTTATTGCTGCCACCCATTCAGACTCAGTATATCAGAGTTGCCATCTTCACTCCCCTCCCTCTTAAGATTCTATTTAGAGACTTGATCAAAAGCCAGAAAGGCCTGGTTTATATTATCTGCAATTCAAGTTTGTTTAAACCTCAGTATCATAACGCAAGTGCTTTTAATACATCACACCTGTTCTAGAGCAGAGAATTACTAATGACTGCACAGCAACTGCAATGCCATTATACAGCTATGGGAAAAAAACTTCTGATGGGTCCAAGAAGAAAAGTCCCTTAGAGCTTTCTGACTGGCCTATGACAAGTAATTCACCAGCATAAATTTTTTCAGAGTAAGCCTCTTTCTCTGTGAAAACCAACCAAGCTGCTGTGGATTAAATTAACACACACAAGTACATACATAAGCATATACGTGCCAATATAACAGGATGAAATGCTGGGAAAGAAACAACTTATAGGCACAAACGCATGTCAACACTTTCTTGCCAGACTGAGCAACGAATACTAAATGTTACAGAACACAGGAGAAAAGTTCACACGAGTGATATTTAGCAGACTTGTTCCAGAAGCAGAGATTTTATTCTGCAGTTTAACTCCTCTATAATGCAGAATGTTCCTAGCGCTGCCTAGATTTTTATGGAACATCCCATGTACTAAATTATACAGGGAAAATCATGGGAAATATACATTCTCTATCATATTGCCATGTCCCTACCTGCGAGAAACTGAATTTTTAAATCAGCTTAAAACATTCATCTAAAAAAACATGTTCAAGAATTGAACAAGCAATTTAACACTCAACAGAACGAAGCAGGATTTAACACCAACGATGACCCAGTGGGCCTGCTCACAGGTTCAGCCAAGCATGGGCTGCCTTGTCAGTCTCTAAGAACTAAGTGGGGCCGGCACATAGAAGGGAGCCACTTAGGACACGCACTGGCAAGGAAAATATCAGAGTTGGAAGGTCATATAAATTGCCAGACATGGAGACAAGATCTGTCAAAAAGACAAACTACCTAACAATTTTAACCTATTGGCTAGAGCTGTCCATGTCAGCATAATGTTAACATATATTATAACCTCATTGCAAAAAAAATAATCTGTGTAGATGGAAGAGAATTGCAGCAAAACTCGCCCTCTCTTCTTCCGTTTAGACAGGAATTCATTCTAACAGAGGCTTAAGGAAATATCTTCTCTGATATTTTTTCATCTGACCCAACATATTATATATATTACAAGTGAAAGAAGTATCATTAATATGTTAAAAACATGGCTGTCAATTTCTCTGCAGTTACAGAGTTTATGGAAGGATCCATCACAGGCACCTCTATTTTCGGGTAATAGCCAGTTTTTAAATTACTAGTCTTTTTATTTATTTTAAAATAAAAGCTTTTCTGAAGAGTCATTGAAACTGTTAAAAAAGAAAGGTGGACATTTGCTAGGTAGGAAATGAACTTTATGTTTTATATCACCTGCACTTTCCCCAACTACTACAACTCAATCATAATTACAGAGCTGTGGTTGTTTCTCTACCAGACGCTGATGACTCTCCATTTTTAATGTAAAATCATCTCATTATTTCACTTCTGGTTAGACCACTGCAACTTTTCGAGGCAACATGATTTTTACTTGCCATCTCAAATCTCCACTGCTTTGCCATTTATTGCCTTTGTCATCCCTCCTCTGGCCTTCTTTGGATCAGCATTAAAGAGAAGGCCTTTGGGAAGGCCTGGAAGTATTCGTCAAGTTAGTAGGTGGGATGCTTCCCTTGGAGAGAGTATTAACCTAAACCTCCAGGAATACTTTCAGGGAATCCTGATATTGTTAGGCCTCCAGGGTTTATGCATGAAATGTGACATTTGAGATTAGCTTAGAAGCATCTGTTCGTAATGCCTACAACCAAACCTTCAAGAATGTACCACACATCATTTTCAGAAAAAGACACCTCCCTAAAGCTTCATTTCCCTATTGAGCCACAAAAGCAAAAATCCGATGATTATAAAACTGACCTGCATTACTATCCACTAAGTAACACATGAAATTCAAATGGCAAAACTCCCTGCAAGCTCCGTTACGGTAGACTCCACTTAATGGTGCATACCTTACTTCGAGTAATTTTTTTGTTCTTGGAGAATAACTCAGGATACTTACATGTCAATTTGCATAGTAATTAGCCTGTGAGGCAGCTGATCAATGAAGAAAAAAAGTCAGCAAACAGAAAACAAAAATTTCTGGATTTCTGTTTTTTCTTGGGGGGTGGGGTGGTGTAGTTTTGTTTGTTCATTTTATTGAACCTTTTTCTTCTAAACATAATACAAGCAGGAGCCAATTCTGAAGGATTTGTAAGGCCAGTGTATATTTCCACCCAGTTATTCAAGCAGGCAGTAGGTATTCACGAGTACTGAGAGATGCACATAATTATGCCTGAATGATTACTTATCCAGAATGAAGAGCAACTGTGTAACATCTATTGGTCTTTGTTCCACGTCAGAAGTTTCAGCTAGCCATTTAAAAAGAAAAAAAAAAAAAAAAGCACGATGTGGATGAAGCAAACAATATACCAAGAACCATGAATACTGAATACACAAATCAAAGTGTTTCAGAAACACAGAAGCTCTAAAGTTAGAATTAGTCTGCCACGTGTTGCTGAACATACAAAATGTTTGGTCCACCAAAGAGACATTAACAAGGCATAGTAATTCTTTTAACAGATGCATTATCTGCTTAGGGTAGCCACTTCCTACTGAATGTGATAGATACTCTGTTTAATTTCTTTTAACCAGACACTAAGCAGGATATACCCAACAGTAGCTCAAGCCAACCAAGGAGCCTATGCTGAAGTACTGAATAGCATGCAACAGCACCTGATACACTTGCAGGTCCAGTTCCTGTATTCTGTCACCTTCAGATGGTCAGAAACAGGCTGAGGAGCTGTAAGCTTCCCATGGCCTCTGAGTACAGAGCTTTTCAGTGCATGTCCATTTCTACTTCTAGGCTGGCATAATACAGAAAGAGGGTGACGTTGAGGTCAATCGCTATCTAAAACCCCTCCTGTGAACGCCACCTGGACAAAAGGGAACTAATTTCATCTGGTTTTATTCTATGCTAATGATCCTAACAACAGACATCGGGGCTCTTAAAAAAAGAGTGCGTATGAATGCTCTACAATATTCCATGAAAACAAACTGTGACGATGCCTAAAAATGCTCATCACTTAAAAACCCAAACCGTTGGCATACCATGTTTGGTACCATATCAAATGATGCTTTCCATCGATCCAGCAAAGTCTGAACCGAGACGGTATGGCCATACCTACACTGGGGATTTGCATTCCTTCCCAGTGTCAACAACATTTCACATGGAGACATGGAAAGGACCATGCAGCTACTACATTGCAAACCTGCAGCAAGACATGGAAAGTGACCAACACTTTGCTCTGGGTGCCTGCGGAAGCATGCAGTCCGTTTGCACGAGGGCCTCCTGCACTAGTGCTGCTGGTGGAAATACTAGCAAGTGTGGACAGCTGCTGTAAAAATACTTTGAAGTAACCAAAATTATGCCTCTGTCTTTACTGGTTCTGATAGCACAGCACAAATCTTCATCTTCCTTAAAAACAAATCAATGGGATGAAGAACGGAGTTGTTTTGGCCAACTTTGTTTCACTGACTTGAGGTGAAAAAAAGACCATGGCAGAAAGCTGGAATTAATTCCAAGTAAAAAGCAGTTGGTTTTATCCTGCCCTTCTACACAGCAAGACAAGAAAGGAATACTAACCGACTCCTAATCACAACCAGGACAGTTTAAAGCTAAACAACTGCTCATTTTTAAATGTCATCTAAGAAAACAATGAATGAGTTAGGCTTTAAACCTGTTCTTTCTTCAGGGAAAAGAAATAGCAAAGGTATTTAAAATTAAACAGGACATTCACAATTAATCTGCTTTTTAATTAACTTTGCTGCTGTAAGTGATTCTGCATTTACTCTCATTCTTTTGAAAATTCCAAAGTGCTACTTCTGACCTGTGATTTACTGTTGCCGTACATCTTTATAAGCAGTACTTTAGTTTAAGTGGCAGTTGCATATTAATTACAAAGTTAATTATGTGCTATGTAATCATGCTGTAATTCATTAGTTTACTCCACAGTGTGAAAGGATAATGCTAAATGGAAGACCTGATGCAGAGTATTTTAGTAATTTACATTTTTGCATCAAATATTCAAAATATCAACCAGAAATCATTGTCTGCACTTAAGGGAGCCTACAAAAATGCTCATCACGAATCTCCTAACAATTACGCTTAAACTTTTCCTCCTTAAAAAAAAAGTTGCAGCAGTTTTAGCTGCTCAAACCAGGGCAAAATATCAGAAATACTGGATGAGTTCAAGTACCCAAATTTGGTACTTCTTGATACGACTCTTCCTGAAAAGACAGGTGCTCTCTGCTTTCTGAAATCTGTTTTCTTTAAGATGTTTCCCCTTGAAAGTCTAAATCCCACCTCCCCACCCCCCAGCATCCAGTAGTATAAAACCCAAAGACACAAGCTACAGGCTTTTATGATTCTTAACTAGCGACACTTTCCATAAAGTACCTATAGCCAGACAATTTACTACCAATTTCTGTCTGAAGAGCGCAGGGAAAGGCAATTCCTGTTTGCACAGATCTCAGAGTAAGTCTGTTCCTACAGATCTATGTTTCCCAACAGAAATATTCAACACAGATGTAAATATTTATTTTTAAGATAATGACTTTTTGGTGAAAAATGAACGAGGCACAATACCATAAAGCTGTCCTCTGTCCAAAGTTTAATTATCCCTGGAACTATCCAGCTTACTCTGATCAACAGAGATACAAAACCTAATTTTTACAAAGATCCTCTTAGTCATAAAGAATTCCTTTCCAGTTTTCAAGCCCTGTTTCCCCCTCCCTCTAGGAAGTATTCCAACATTTAGTGTTCTTCATCAAGAACTGCTGGTTTTCAACACTGATTCTTCACAAATTGTAATCTTTTTTCCTTCCACTACCTATCACTGGGATGCAAAATGATGCTCTTCGTGTGATATTTAAAAGTCAACAAAACTAACACCATAAAAACCACGATAAAGAACACTTTAAAACCCATGATAAAAAGCAGCTCTATCACTTAAAAAAAAAAAAAATTACAGATAGAAGAATCACTCTGCAAAGGGTCTATGCTTTTTCAGCATATACTTCATCTCCGTACCGTGGAGCTATTTTCATTTACGAAAACAAAAGCAAGGCTACTTTATTGATACCACTGCAGAAAATCTAGATGTGTATCATGAACAGAGTTGTAAACTGTTGTGCAGTTCTGACTGCAAAATCTTTATGATTGGGCAGGCTGCATCAACAAAATGAAGCCCTAACTGTCCAAACAAACATCAACAGATTTGCAAATCCATGACTGAGTTTACAGCACCCCCAGAGTCCTGTCTCATGGACTAAGCAATTTTCCCTTTGAAGTCATTCGGGAAAAATTATGAATCCATATTTTTACAGGCAAATTATGAGAGTCAAATGACTAAGAGCTTTGCACTCCTTAAAATTCTTAAAGCTTTGTTGATAAAACATCATAGGGACCATAAAATAGAAAAAAAAAAAAAAAAAAGCACTCAGAGTAATTAAAGTTCCAGTGAATAAAATGGAATCAATGATAAAGTACTACTGAAAACTTAAATATAACAAAAAAAAAAAACTCCTGCTTCATGCTCCTGCAATTTGAGTACTATATGTATTCATGTAGGGTTTGAGCTAGTCACTTATAGAAACAGCAATTAAAGAAAATGCACGTGCACCAGTCGGTTTTTAAAAACCAAACCTGTAATCTATGTAAAAACCTTTATGTGCTCTGAAGCCTCAACTAAAAATAAATAGTTCTTTTGCCTTGAACACTGTGGTCATGGATTTTGCACTAAGAAATGTAGTTTAAAAATTAATTTCAAGCTTTACTAGAAAAAAGAAACAATAAATATTTTGTCTAATGTTAAAGGAGAATCACAAATCAGGGGAAAAGCTGATTTTACTTTCATACTTATACACAAGTATCACAACAGCTAAGAAAAAGGAAAGCATTTGCTCCCCCTTTAGAAACAGGCACAAGACATTTAATTTTCTATGTAAAGTTAGTATTTGCTGATCTGTGTAACTCATTTAGGTCTGCAGGGACCAGGTTACAGATCTACAATCATCTTTGGCTTCTATTTTGGAACAGGTATCTAACATACGTATTGTTAGAAAGTGTACAGTATGGAATAGATCCTGTATTGAATTGAAAATGCATTTTTTTCTCTCTTTTTTTTTTTTTTTAATATACTATGATACATCCAAACTCCAACATAAAAACCAAAACACAGCTCAAATTCTCTCTAATCTTTTAGTCCATGGTAGAATGGTCTAGTCTTCCATTTCTATATGGTGGTGTAAAAAACATTTTGAAGAGCAAGTAAAGCTTACAAAAAAATTAAGAGAATGCATTTAATTTCATTTCAATGGCATATGTTTATATGGTTGACTCATCCTTTTAGGTTCTTCAGTAAAAAAAAAAAAAATAAACGAGTTTTGGGTTGGTTAGTGACTTTTCTCCTACCTTAGCAGAAGAACCAACAAGTCTAGCTTCACATTTTCAGAAATGATTTTGGTGGGGATTCTTAACCGTTACCCATCTCACATGGAGAGTCTTCAGCCTAAGCTGATCATCCAGGCTCCATCAACAGAGAGCCGCACTTTCAGAGGGCAATCTGTCCCTTGCTAAGACAAAACGGGAGGCACAAATTGCTCTCTGGAGACACCTGTTTTTGTCCATTCATTATAGAGTAAGTCCAGATAATTTCTCAAGAAACCAGAGCCTTCAGTGACTTGGAGGATGATGCAGACTCTTTAGGCCTTGTCTGATTTTTGAAAATGAAACTATTTCCTCGACACTTCTGAAATTGTGTGCTAATGTTACAAAGCAGGTTAATTTTAATTTGGGTAGAATTACAAGATTCTAAAAAGAAAGTCCTTAATTATTACATGATCCTTGGTTTCTCACTACAAAAATATTAGGAGTGTTTTTTAGATAATCAGTAGGACGCATCTTATTGGAAATGACATGTAAATATGTTACTGTACATTTTACTTGCCCCTGAGGGAAAATATAAGTATACTCACTTCCAAAAATGGCTAAAAATAAATATGGTGAAAAGACCTTTCCAAAGGCTTTCTGTTTTGTACACCACAGATGTTTTATGCAATATATTCAGTAATATATGAGCCTCATTCTCTACACTAAGGTGCAAATGTACATATTTTTCATGCATAGTAAACTAGGAGGAATTTATCCATTATTTGGATCCCTAGTCAAGGGATCTGGGAAGCTGCATTCCATTCCTGTGTCATTCCTGTCATGGAAGCCTGAGCAAGTCATAGGGTCTTCCTACACACTTGTTTTACAGCAGTGAGAGAGAGACAATACACTTTCCTGGGGTGTTATGGGAATAGACACCTAAAATTATGATCTACTCAACGAGACCAATCACACAGGTAATACTGAAGTATCTGGATGAAGCATATTGCAATACAAGTGTTTTCTTTAAATTAAATACATCTCTCGCCTATTGACAAAGCCAAATTACAAAGGCTCACTTGCTGAATATCCCGAAAGAAATGAAGCCTAGAGTCCACTATGATGTATTACCACCTTTAATTATCCAAAAACAAAATTACAAGACTCTTGAGATTCCTTAGGCTTTCTGTCCTTATCAGAGAGTTTATTCTAGCACAAATTTTTGAAGAGAACAAGAACATGACACTTTGGGGAAGACCATTAGCACATTCTTGCTTGCCCTGGTATAGCCTTAATAGAGGGGAGTGCTACTGATTTACAACTCCAAAAGTAAACAGAGCTGCAAATCTCTCACACATATCTTCCTTATCACCCTACTTGGGACATGCAGGCATGTAATGAATTCCCAGGAACAGACAGGACACCACCTTGTCTCACCTTTGCTAACACAATGCTTGTGCTTCTCATTTGCTGGTGGCTGGCTAGTTAGCTGTTCTTGTGCATCTTTTCTCTTCAAATGGCTCACAGCTCCTGCAAAGGCAGCCTGCGACACACCAACTGCTGTTTACAAAGCAGTCTCTAGCTCTGCACTGATTACCAACCACGGGGCAATCAAGACGATACACTGTTTTACCTAATTATTGACATCTGGATGAGCTGTGTTATTAAACACAAAAAAGGCTCCATTGTTTAGCAGTTGTTTAGCAGGCTGAAAGCTCAAAATTTGTTTCCAAAGAAGTCATACCTCCACTAATGGCAAGCTAAAGTCCCTGTTTTCCCTTTGTCACAATTTAAGATGAACTGCCTATCGGGTCCGTTCCCTTCTGAATTTTGCAGCTTGGTCTTGCTCTTACATTGAATGTCATTTCTGCCCACTACGGCCGAGTTTTGGTTTCCCCTGATATCATTCAACTGTGTGTAATAACTAAGAAAGTAGGAAGGCTGAGTCCTTGCTCAGTGCAAGAGTAACATTTCAGAGAGCATGCTCAGCGTGAGAAGTCAGCAAACATTTCCTTACCACTTCCCTTACAGGTGTCTATATCACAAGTATAGTTAGTAATTTCAAATCTCAATTATTAGGGTTTTTTTTTTATTTAAAAGAAAAGTGAATCACAAAATACCATATATCCAAATCCTCCAGCTCAAGATGTCTCCATCTATTTACACACATGATCTTTTAAGGTTCAATTCTCTTCTTCCTACGAAAGCATCTCCCAAGACTTTTTTGCTTGTGAGCCAATTTTCTATCAGTATTTATTAGTCCCCATAGCCATGGTGGAATCTCCAAAGCCACTCAGGTGGATTGCCTCAGAACTAGCAAAGAAAGAGTTGGTAGGAGAATCTTTTAATGCTAAAACCAGGAGTGCCCTCTAGTGAGATTCCACGGGGAGCATGTGTGAGACTAACACTGGCCAGATAGTGCTGCTTTATCTTCTCAGGTGGATTGATCTGTGGAGAGTATAAATTACTGTAACACGCTTCCCATAACGCACCATCAAGTGTGGGAAAGCAAGAGCAGACTGTGTGGGTTTATGCAACACTGCTGGGCCAGAAACCTGGCGCTGAGTGGCTGTGTAGGGAAACCCCAGCACTAACACAGTCGCAGAAAGTCCCAGCACGTACGCACTGTCGCACTACAGAGGGGCGATCTGCTCAGCAGCGGAGAATGCAAAGTCTCAGACACAGTGGTAGTTAACATGAGTAAGAGTTTAATAAACAGATATCAAACGCAAACTCATCTAACAATATTTGCCCTCTTATTATATGCTTTGAAAGGCTCGCCTCTAATCTTTCAACCTGCTTTATTCTGTTGTTCATATTTATAAGAATAAACCCACTAAAACTGGAAATCATACCTAAATTAACAGATCCAGACACCACCACAGCAGATAAAATGAAGTGGACATGATCAAACGGGCAGACTGAGAAATTCTGTGCCCTGTTGTTTCATACTATAAAACTGCTGATCCATCAGCAACTTAAGGCAACGGTGAATCTCGTAGTGTGCCTGGCAGCAGTGCTTGCAGCATGAGTCTCAAGGTATTTTCTGAAATATTAGAGTCCTTTTCTTGTCAGCTCATGAAGGCAGTTATTTGTAGGGGTAAATAACTTGCATATCTATCTTTGTTACATCTAAACAGAGACATATTCATACTTTGGAAGTAATGGATTAGCAGCACTTTCTGGTTTTCCCCCCAACCTGTGCAACTGACGTTTTCAAGAAAGAAGTGGAGAGACATGATCTTTAGGCCTTCAAAAAATATACATAATTTTACAAATAACCAGGAAAGGGACAGGGCAAATTATGAATTGGAGGCCACAGAATAACAGAAGTAGTGGCACAGTACTGGATACTGATAGTTATGTGCACAGTAAGCTTAAAGAGATGAACAGATTTAACAACACTGAAAAAAAAGCCACTTGTGCTGTACGTGGGCAAGTCAGAGAGTGCACAGCAAAAGAATCACATAGGTCACTGTTTAATAGGAAAAAACATCTCTCAGGAAAACTGTTCACTAATTATGCAAGCAAAAAGGACAGCAACAGTACAAAGAGTACAAAAAAGAGAAAGACAAAAAAGAGAAAGACAGAGTGATAAAGATTGTGGTTTACAACAGGAAAATGAGTAATTGTTCCCGAGACAGCATCTTGGAGTGTGTTTTTGTTGATAGTTCATTGTCACTAACATGAGACATTCTTAAAGCAAGAGGCTGCCAACACGAAAAGTTGACAGAGTTAACTATAACACATAACAACAAAAGAAAGCACATATGGAGGAGAAACATCTTCCTTTCCTTCATGTATCTGTGAAATGTTTGACTTCCCACATATCCCGGGCTAAATATCACAACTAAACCTAAATTTGATGGCTCATATTCGTAATGGAATACTGCGGCCTTCACCTTTAGGTCAAGAGTTCAAATGCAAGCCCAATCAGTGGTGACCAAATGTTGTTACCATCTGCCTGTTCAGTGGCCTAGATGAGAAAAGAAAGGTTGTTCAGCTCAGTCCCATTGTTAATGGGCAGGTGTCTCCATCGCAGAAACAACCATCACGAGTGTCACTAACTGGAAGTTGAGTCAGAGAGGTCAAGAACTGAATGGGCATAAAAACTAAATTAATAGATTAAAGAGTCCCTCTTGATAAGGGTCAAGGCAGTTGTGTGCTTGCTGTCTAGATAAAGAGCATTTCAGTCTTCAGGGCCTGCAGTCCCATGCCTATCACCGAACCAAATTAATTTTTAAATGGAAACAGAATTGAATAAAACTCTTTATAATTTGATTTAAATTTATCTATTAAGCTGGTTCCCATTTTCTTTAGCATCAGCTGGAGGTATACAGAAGCATATGCACAGCTGGAGCTTATACAACTGCACTGCTAAATATTAGTAGCCCTCTGAATGTTCAGAGGTGTTCAAGTCTTCCAGCTTGACAGGTTTCCACAGCCACACCATGGCTATTTCACACAGTGCTAGTGTGTTTCATGCAAGAGGCTTGAAAAGCCATCTGAGCTTTTTAAGTGTTGAGACTGGCAGCGAAAGCACTGGAAGAGTGCACTATTTTCTACTGATTATCATAATCAAAAGGGAATCCGTATTGTTTCTTTTCTTGCAGCATGTGGATTTTGCAAATAAGAGAGTAGAGAGCTATCTTAACTGAACTCTTTATATTGACACTGATAAGGAACTCTTCTTAGCTTTCACAGTCTGCTCTTTTTAATTCCTTTATGTACACTCCTATTTCTATATCAAAATGCTGACTTTATAGACTTAGTCCAAAATGTTTTCCTCCCCACTCCATGTACATGTATTTTTTACTTCTGCTCAGATCCACTGAAATCAGATGATAATTACCTTGTTTTGATTCTCACAGCAAGTGTTGTGCTGGAGTCAACAAAGAAGCAGGAAGATGTCAGATGCCCCAAGGAGACAGCTTGAAGAACCAGCTTTGAAGAATTCTGGACAGATAGTAACTCAGCTCTCCTCCCTGCCAGGAGGGATAATCTGAGCTCTATGCAATTTAGAGCATGTACGTGCATACATCATCTTTGGAACATTAACATCAGCATGAGGTTCGTCCAAGGAGGAGGAGCTTACTGAGGCTTGCCCAACAATCCCCATATTACAGCTGCCATGAAGCTCTGCTTTGCACAAACCAGGTATTTCTCCCAGTTGTAGTATACAACAACAGCTTTCAACATCACTTCGGGAAACAGGAGAGTGCTGTCTTCTCCCCTGCAATTCTCACTGTTTCTCACCGTTATCTTATTTGGAGCGTGCTTTTGCATGCTTTCCATAATTAATAGGAATAATGGAATATTGAATAAATACGAAAGTTATTTAAGATGAAGCTTTAAAACAAAAATTAAAGCAAAACTTCTATGCATAGAGGTGTTTAAAATAAATCCCCAAACACAAGAAGACAAGGACACAGGAACTTGTTGCTAGTCTCTTTACAAAGTCACGACAAATTTATTGTGACTTTGTAAAGGGACTCGCAACAAGCTCATGTAATTCTCACCCAACACTGACACGCCTCCAAGTAAACTATATTTTCTTAAGGTAGAAAGAAAACAATTCTACTCCAGTTATTCTCTTTCATCACACTTGAAGGCAGTAATGCAATTCCTGGTAAATAACTGTCCTTTAGACGTGATACCCATGTTTGGCGAGGCACACATACACATTAGTGCATCGGGCATAAAGGTATGAGTCAATATATTAAGTTCGAAGAGGCCCCAGTAAATAAGAAAATATTCTGGATAAGTTTTTATCTCCAATTACTATCTACATTCCAAAGACTGGGTAGCAGCAGCAAGAGGCAGCATCTTCATTCTGATTAGCATCAGCCTCTAGGATTAAATGGGTCATTTCAGGAGAATGGACAACTCCTCCATTGCTCTTCCACCAATAGGTCAACTGTGGAATAACAGCATATTACCATCTATGCCCAGGCCATGCCTACCACTTGGTCACAAAGTAATTTTGTTTTCCCTTACTGAAAAGCTTCCTTTCCATTAGAAAGGAATTCCCATCCCTTTACCCTTCATCTTCTGTGACACAATCCACATGTCTAGTAGCTTCCTAACAAGCTATGTCCTCCAAGGTGCTCCCGTTCACTACAGCTGAATGGTTACGCTATGTATCCAGCTTCATCTCCAGGCTACAATACAGTCCTGGAGAAACACTTTTCTTTTAGTCCCATACCTTGTCTATTCAGACTGCCCCTTTGGGAAGGGGAAAAATCATTTATTTCAAGGCAAGCAAACAATATGGCCACAAACTTTTGTGAAGCCTCCCATGCTCTACAGATAAAACATATCTCTGGATCTCTACTAATTATTACATTAGAAAATAAACTCACAAGTTACTGGGATCATAGGCAAACAGAATTGAAAAGTACCTGCAGGTTAACATCTTCAGCATCACCTCTCAGAATCTAAGCAGCGAAACTACAAGTGCTGTCACCATACAGAGGTAACAACACGGTTTGCTGGTTCCCATTTTATTCTGTGATGGATCAGACACGAGTACAATACAAGAAGTAAAACCCCTTAAGCCTATGAGTCAAGAATCATGATATGGCTGCCTGTTTCTGCAGAAGGCTAGTTTCAGTGATGCAGATGATCCCTTCCTTTTAAAAGGTCCTGAGGACTAGACACAGCAGTTTCTTTTGAAGATTTAGGAGCAACGTTCTTCTCTTTCAGCCAAAGAAGTCTAATGATGAGGATTTATCAGGGGCACCCCTCTTCAGAAAGGGCTTCTCTCTGGACAGTCTTCCTGAGTGTCCTCAGGACTGAGTGCACTGGAACATAACATGGAAACCACCGAACCCTACTGAAGCAGTAAGGCAATCCAACGAGACAGGATGTCACGGCAATAAGGAAATAAAAGTGATCTTACTGCCATGTTTTGGATTGTTTCACTTGCTGTGCCTCTTAGAACATACTCAGCATGCCTTGCTAAGAAGAGTCACTGACTTGATTCTCCAGGTCATATTTAGCAAAAGAAGGAAAAACTTCTGGAACTGCTGCAACTTAACTATTAGCTTTACTATTCTTGCAGCTCGCTACTGAAATCATTAAAACATTCTGAAATCTGGTAAAAAAATCCCTGATAAAATATGAGAGAATGAGACTATTCAGAAGCTGCCCATAACTATTTTACCTAGTCAAGTAAACTTTCAGTGGTGTTACTGAATTACAAGTTCCACATCTAATCAAGACCCCACAGAGGAAAATGAGATATCTGTCCAATGACTGCTTTCAAGGCACACTCCCATCATTTTACCGAGCTGCTCAACCTATAATGCTATTTCTTTCTACTCTGCCATTTTAGTAGAGGAGGCTTAAGCTCACTAACACCACAAGCAGAAAGCATGAACTGCTGAAGACACAGGAACCATGTCCTCAGCCCTGTTAGTCATTTGTAGAGAAGGGTGAGGAAACATTTGGACAAGACAGGCTGTAACTATGCTGTGTAAGCACCACTGTTGAGGAATCTTAAATGTTTCAGGTTTCCAATCGCGCATCACATCCAAGCAGTGGTGTGGTCTCAAACACAGGACACCTCTCCTGTGCATTTCACCTGCCTTACACGGACTATATGCGTAACTTCTACCAGGAGGCAGAAATGATGATGAAAGGGATTAGGTATGCTGGTTCTCAGTGCAGCTCTGTAACACCTCGTGCGAGAGATGCGGAGAGAGAGGCCCGAAACAAACCCTACAGTTGTGCTGGAAATATCTGAAAGTTGTAACCCTGATCCAGTTATCACAACAGACTGAACCACAATCCTGTATGCACCAACTTACATACCTTGCCTCTAGAACCTGTAACACACTTGTGTTTCAAACCAGCTTTTTCAGAATAATTGTTAGTTCCTTGGACACAGGAGAGAAACACACCATTAATCACAGTCCAAGTAAGATAAACGTATCAATGTCTGCTTTACATCCATGGTGGGATGTTTTGGGTTTTTTTTATAAACACATCAAATTCATTCAAACATCTCAGAAAATAGGTCTGGAAGTACATGTCTGAACTGCCCACTGTCAGTCCCTCAAAATTCTCATGAGGTGTAATGCTCATCAGACTGCTAATTGATAATATTGTGAAGAGAGCACAGACAGCTGTGGCATTAGATAAAACAAGAGGGGATCCAGAGCCTTAGAATACACCCTACTTCCACAGAACAATAACAGTATCACTGCCAGGAAAATAAAAACCTTCCTTTGTGTTGTACCCTCTTGGCAACTTTCAAAACAAAAGCAGAAAGGAAGGTATTGCAGCTTCGGCTCTTCAGAGGAATCAGAGCCACACCTGTCGATGGCTACAGCCCACAAACTGGCAATAGCCTCCATTAGAGAAGCGAGAAGTTTTTGCTATTGATAATTTAAATACAACCTCATTAACTTATGTATTTACTAAGGAGACAAATCTAATTAACGGAACTCACATGGAAGCTTAAATTGGTATGTATATATGAAATACACAGACATACACATACACTCAAATAAGATTAACTGCAATTTTCTCAATCTGCCCAGCATCTCAGCCTTGCAATGACAGCATTCGCTGCTTTATTCATTACTTGTGTTACGTGTGTTTGCCTTTTGCCTTTCAGTTTCAACAAACCCATCTTTGCTCTTATGCTACAAAGAGAGACTAAAAAAAATGTTTGCTTCACCTCCATACTATTCCTTACTTTTTACTCCCTGCCACATTCCCACTTGGCTGTCTTCTAAACTCAGTATGTCAGTCTTTAATTTCTCTTCAGTCTTCTAATATTCTGTTGCCTGAATTTAAATCTTGTCTATCCTGTCTATTCATGACCAATCAGAAAGTTCTTACTCACGATGAGGTGACTTGTGTTTCATCTTACACTATTTTCAATATTATCCTGTAAATACTTCCTCAGTCCAAATTTATATAAGTTCTGGGTGAAACAGCCTTGTATTTTACCTGTTTCTCCCCATTCTGGAAAAAAGCCAACCATTTACACTAACAGAAACTTCACCAGTGAGAAATTTACCTTCTTATACCATTCCCATTTTGTAAGAATGATTATCATAGAAAAATGCATTTGTGAACAGCCTGAAAATACACTATATTACTGGTGATACATACTGTCAGTATTACATCACTGGTAGAGTCTCTTTTACATTTGCAACTGATCACTATTATTGTGACCCTTCCTCCATACACACGGGCTATATACAATATCATAGTGAAAAACAGGTAAAGTTTGACAGACTCTGTCTTCAAGACCAGCTTCCCAAGATAACAATTTTCCCGACATTAGTGAGGGGTTAGATCTCTCTCTCACAAGGGCACCTTGGCTCCAACTGGCCAGCTGGTAGAGGGCACAGTTTATATTATCACTCTGATGGGCCTAGACAGCAGCAAGTCGTGCATCTTACATATTGTCGCAACTTTACTTTTCTTGGGCTACCTAACGTACAAAAATAAATACTCAGAATTGTTTCTCCAGGACCTCCCAGAGAGGAATTCAGCAATGCAGCTGATCACTTGAGACAGCTTCCAACCCAGAGTGCTTACTTCGGTAAAAGATGACACTGCCTCCCATAAGCAATCCCATTCCTGAACCTGCTCCTGCCCTTTTCCTGCTGTTGCTGCGCTGGCTGTTTGCAGTGCGCTCCCGCACATGATGGCTATTGTCAAATCAAGTGCAGGGGCCAGGAGAGAGCCTTTCATCGCCCCACGGCTCTCAAAAGAAACCTTATAAGCACTCTGCCAACACAATACGCGACCTGCGTATGCTCTTTTTCTTGCCTCTGCCTCTTTGTGTCTCTACACGTTAGACAACACTGAGATCAGAAATGGTACTTCAGTCGTAAAATTATTATTTAAATTTTTGTGTAGGACTAAGGAGAAAGAAAACACAGTTACACATACCAGACAAACACGCATACACGTGCCTCATCCCTAATTCAAGGCAAACATCTCACAGTCAGTTTCTTGGCATTTTATGTGAATATAAATTAAGTCTAACCGGGTTTTATGTGGAATATGTCAACCATGTCATACATAAAGCTGCATATCACAGTCTTTCAGGAGCAACAAAATGGTGAAACAAACATATCGGGGCTCCTGACTACCTTCAAGCGCTGCTGAGTAATCTGTGGAGGCTCACAACCGATGTCATGTCATTTAGCTCTTTGATAATAACCTTGGACACGCAAGACACTCCTTCCCCCCTCAGCAAGAGCTGCTGCAGCAGAGCCTGCCTCCTGAGCGGGCACATGGCCACCTCCACCCCACGCGCTCCTGCCATACCTGCCCTGCCCTGCCAACCAGTCCTTTGCATGCTTCACAGCATTGACTGCCAGCGCTGCAAAGACTCTGCACATCAACTCCCAGCACTAACACTGCTATGCCAGGTTGTGAGCTAATTGTGGTTTGGCTCTTCAGCTCTCCCTAAATGTTTTTACCTTAAGAATCATCTTCCGTGCTACATCACCAGGCAGAAAAGTTTAAGATTATGATAATTTTCTGTTATTCTTCTCCGGCCACGTCTGATACTTTCTTATCTGCATTTCTTTTGCTAAAGACATTTGCTGATCTTAAACCTGGCTTGAATGAATAGCAATTGTTCCCTTCTGGTTTTGAAGGTACTTTGTTTGTCTACCCCATTCACTGGCCTGAAATCAGCAAGGCCTCAGATGGCTGTTGCTATGGCAACTCTGTTCATTCAACACTGGCATATAATGAAGACAATGTGTTTTCCATTTAGATGAGTTTTAGAGCAAAAGAGAGAAGACTCCTGCTTAACAGTCCCTGAGAATGCCAGGGTAATATAATCAGGGGTTCTGTAGCACCAGTAAAACCAGGATGTGCGACTGAAAGAGGGAAAGAGAGTTACGTTGGTATTTCACAATAATTACAGCACTGGGCAAATTAATCAACAGCGTGACTGCAATTCTTTACTCTTTAAGATCTACACCAACAATAATTCAGACACATATGTTTTGCTCGTGCTTCTTCCTAACAAAGTGGCAATTGAAAGACTACTGACCTGCTAATAAGACACCTAAGAGCTTCCTTCTCTCTCCACGTGTTTCTTTAAGCAAAGGTGCACTTAGAAAGCACAACTGAGATGCATGGGTATGTGCTTACTTTAAAAACAAGTTTTCACTAACACCAAGAGGCAGAATTACCCATGCAACAACTTTCTCTGCCTCTGCTTATCTGCTGGGTACTGGCAACACCTGCACAGCAGAGCAGGTCCCTCTACAGCGGTGTCATAGATCCCTGCCACTCACAGAAACAAGGAACAGCGGGATTAAAGAAAGGGTTCCTTGAATACAGGTAGGATTCACTTTTCTCATCTACGCCCTAAGGTTTTCTACCTACCTCAGTTACATGAAAACTAAGCGTAACTTACTGTGTCAGGAGAGAAGCAGCAAAAACGGTTCTGCTCACCAGGAGGAAGATGCATGGGGAAAGGCTGCTCCTCTCGCCCACTGGGGCTTGCCGTGCAATTACTGCCGTGTATCATTACCAAAGGCCACTACTGAACAGGGTCTTTTAAAGAAGATTCTTACAAACACAAACATTTCTAAAAACCATACCACAGAAACTGCTTTACTACTTTAATCCACGAGGTCTGGACATTTCCTTTCTCTCCTGATTCTCCTTCCTTCTTTCTTGCTGTCCCACAAGCCCCTTTCCAACTTCTAATCTGGTTACCTTGTGGGCTTCACTCCGGAAAAGAAAACAGTGTTTTTTGATATCCCCAGCAATAACAGCCACAAAGAGGAAAATGGAAACTAGGCATTTTAAGTCCTTCTATTTACAGTGGAAACAGTGACTTGAAAAGTTTTCTCTTTTCCACTGTTTTTGCAGAGCAGCAGGGAGCAAACACTTCCTGAAGGGAAAGCCAGTTTTCCAAACTCAAATGAAGTCCAATGTTATAAAATTCTTCAAAGAGGAAACATCATGTTTTCAGTTGACATATCCTTCATTTAATCAGGTTATCTCCTCCTCATTTTGCTCCAAGGTTTTCAAACTAAGTTTTTTTTTGAAATGGCAAAGTACAAAAGACTAACATCAAGCTGGAGTAAAGGTACAGGACCTACAACATTTATCTAACTTCAAGGTTTTGGTTTGTTGTTTTTTTTTTAACATTGCTGAAGTTAAGATTTCCAGGAGTAAGGAAATGGCCCATTTTAATACACAGGAGGCTCTCTTTGCACATGGAAGGGAAGAGGAATCAAAGCAGAGAAATCCTGGGGGTTCTCAGTGATTTCAGTCTTTGCATAACAGCAATTTGTGAAATTGTGCACATTCAACTGTGACATGCAAACGGTCCCAGGATTTCAAATAGCTGCGCCACCAGCTTGCTTAAAATTTCTGGAAACAAAAAGTAATATCCTCCACATCGATATCCACAGCGAGATGTCCGATATTTTTAATGATCTCCTAAACCTAAGGTTTACACAGGTGGAGCCAACTAATATTTCTCTGTTATCCAAGTGAGCTGGGCTTGATGGATTATAAAACTTGGGGACTACCCATATATTTTGTAACACAATCTAAGGAGGAGCAAGATGTATGTCAAGATCTGTGTTTGTTCCTCTGCACTTCTACAGCTGAAGAAAGCACTCATGTTTATGTCTGTCAGATCTTTTCTGGCTCTTTACTTGTGCTGACAGCCTACAGCCTTGCTTCAGTTCCTACAAAGCTCAAAACCTGCAGCTGCACTAGCTGGCATGCCTCTTCTCGTTCCTCCCCACCACCCCTTATCTCTCCCTCTCCGCCCCCCCCCATCTTTATTTCTAAACTTTTTTTTTTTTTTTTTTTTTGCTGTAGATCAAAAGCATATAGTCACCAAGCCTGACTGGGCTCATGACGAGACAAAGACTGAATTTTAAGGCATGACTACAAATACATTGTACATGCACTTGCACACGCACACTTTCCCCTTCCAGTTTCAAACAACCAAACCCTACTCTGAACACCTGCTATTGCACTGATCTCACTTACTGTCAGAATACTAAAAAAACCACCCATCACTTATGCAAGGAAGACGGCAGTATAAATCAAGACAAGCCCAGAGTACTTGGATGTAGATTCACTGTCACTTCAGACCTTGAAACGTAGCTCTTTAGCTCCTGCTAGCTAAGTCAAGATTCAAGGTTACAAATCCCCACTTAAAATGATGGGCAAACCCATTCTGTAGTGTCAGCCCAACCAAAGGGTTGTATTCTTTAAATCCAGAAGGACAAGTTTCTTTAAGATACTGTAAGAAATAAGGCCAGTTCTTACAGAAATCTATTTCCTACAAGTTACAAAACCACAACCAGGTTTTTAATTTCAGGGACCACACGAAGAACTGAATTGTAAAGTATCTGTACTGGCAAATGAAGTTACGTTGAAGCTTCTCAAGTGTTAGAGGTAAACTTCACAATAACATTCAGGTCAAACTACTCACTAAAAGATTCATTTGTTTTCTTTCCTCCTCTCTCCTCTGGAGACAAAACTACTGTAGGAATAGTGGTGAGTGGGGCAGAGCTGTAAAAGAGCAGGACACAAACCAAAGGAGTAGAGCATGCAGCAGCAGAGGGTTCAAAAGGGAAAACGTTCTCCTTTTCCTAGATTCACAATGTCCCTGTTAATCCACACAGACAAGACAGCAGCAGTAAGCACTACTCCCTCAGAAACAAAAGCAATTTCAACACGATTCAGCAATGAATACGCAGTGTACTTCAGTATCACTTGTCAGTGTCTGTACCACGCTGGCGTCTCAAGGCTCCCGGCACACACCAGCGCACCAAGTGCTGCAGGGGCCTGACTGTAAATGTGAGTAATCCCACAAACATCGAGGGATTATTCTCCATGGTTCAGCCATCTCAGTCTTTGCACGCAAGGTGGGGGAGAGGATAAAGCGGTTCTGCAGCCTGTAACGCAACGTGTGTGCATCCAGCTGCAGGACGAAGGGATGGCACCAGCCTTGAGCTAGGAACATGTACCCTAACGGAGCTCCCTCTGGCAGCCAAGGACCCTGCGGTGTGCAGCGCAGCCACGGAGCTGAAGTTAGCCAGTCGGGCTTCTGCGCCAGCGAGAGCTCCCTATGCCACCCTGTCGGCAGGTGACGAAAAGGGAAACAAACACCAAGAAGATCTTTTGGGCTTATTACCTTATGCCCTGCACAGGAAACGGCATCACTGGAAGATGAGGCACAGTAGGGTTGATGCCTTTTGAGGTATTTGAGATTCCTAACTCATTTTATCCCCCCTAATTTCCATAAAGCTGTGCTTTCCTCAGCAGTGATGCTGCTCTGCAAAAGGCCCAGCATGGGTGCATCCCCTGCGCTGAGGGGAGTGGGGAAGCCCCCCTGGTCCCAGGCTGGCAGCAAGAGACTAAAAGGCAGAAACACTGGATGTGAATAAGCAGAAAGCCAAACCCCTTGAAGCAGAGGCAGGCATAGAGCAGAACATGGAAAGATGGAGCACACCTTAGAAGGAAAAGTAGCACTGAATCCTTCAAAGTTATGCTGGGAATTCCTGGTGTAGATGATACTAAAACTGAAAAAATCTGATTTATAAAACCAAAAGGGAGTAATTTATTAGCTGATGTTTATTGACACCATTCACCTACTTCCATGACACTGTGATAATGTCTATTGGTTTCTGCTCTGTCCCAAAGTAGCATTAGCAGTTTTTTCATCTGCACCAAAACAGTGCAGCTTCTTGAAAACAAAAATAGTGTCTTTATATTTTAAAAATTACTACTCCTTTTATCATGCATGTAGAGTGGCTAGCAAATTGCAGCCAGGTCATAGGCGTGGTGCCTCCTAGTAATGCCATAAATAAGTGAAAGAATTGTTTCAGCAAAAATAATTCAAACAGTGAAAATAAATTTGTTCTTTTCCCTAACGCACTAATAAATAGCAATGACAATGGAAGCAGCAGCATACATTTGATGATTTAATGTTTACAAAATTACACTGTTTGCAAAATTTGCCAGGGAACTTTTAAAATTCAGACAAAAGAAAATTGTTTTAATTTAAGAAGTTTCAACTATCTCTAGGCAAGCTGATTAGCCCTTAAATGACCAGATTCACCCTGAGCAGGTTGTGTTATAAAGAACGGCTGAACACAGAACGCTGTTCTACTGAACGTCCCCTCAGAATATGACACATTCAAGTACAATTAATTAGAAGTACTTTTTCCCCCCATCATATTCACAAACACAGATGTCATTCTCACATCGTAAATTCTTCCTTACGTCAGGAACATTTACTGAACAAACTGGAAGCTGAGACTTTTCAACCAAACAAGAAGAATTTTCATCAAAATTCTACAGCTATATACAGAAGTCAACAGAATCTACATCTTCGTTAAGTAATTAAATATTAAGCACAAAGTTCTTAATAATACAGGAATATTCTACATTCTTGCTAACCGTAACGTGAGAGTCACTGCTAGGATAAAAATTTTGAGTAATGGATAATTTTTTTTTTTTTGCAGGGAACGGGGTTTACTCAGGTAGGTGTTCAGTAGCTCTATGAAATTCCTTCTGCATTAAAACACAATGCACCAGCTCACAAGTGCTGTCTAATAAAGATATTACAACACTAGCAAACATCATGGCTAAACTAAATCCTAATGTAAACTACCGTTAGAGGGGTATTACATTGTTTTCATTTGCTCCGAGTTGCAGACTTTAGGATAATAATATTGCTCAGTAATAGCAATAGCTTAATTTCATGTTGTAACACCCTAATGACTTTATTGTTTCACTCCCATTCCAATTCCAATAGCTATTACCATTTAAACACCTGTATTATCAAACTGTTGTGGTTGAGTACCTTCTGGATAATTTACTTACGTTGCAAAAGACTAATTCAAAGGAAAGGTGTATATTTCTCTAATTCTTGCACCATTTATCTTTTTAGTATAAGCAGAATCCATCAGAAAAGCATGTGTTGATTAAAATAACCAGCCGCCGCTCATACTTCAGTTCATGTGCAGGGATATCTTTCCTGCAACATGATGACAGGGGAGAGGGAGAAGGAGAGGAGCAGGAAAACAAAACAAAACAAAACAAAACAACTTTTCAGAGCAGCAAATCCTTGTTACACACAATTAAGAAATTAAAGCTTCTCATACAGAGGTGTCCAAGTACTACGTTTGGATCAGTGGTCTACCCCTGTAAGAATTAACTGCTTCCTCCACGGAGGCAGGCAACAGCATACAGATCCTCATTTCATGAGCGACTAAAGTAAAATTCTTACACACCAGGCAATTTGGACACAAAAAGAATAGAATAAGAAATAAAAGTAATATACAACTTAACAGCTAAAATAAAAATATTACTCAAGATCTACAAGATACCACAAGAAAGCTGTACACTGAAATCTTAACAGTACAAGAAAAAAATTATTTTTAAAAAAAAACCAACCTGTTTTCTGATTGAAAATATTTTAGGCAAGTCTGACAAAATACTGAGCTCTCCACTGCTTTTCTGAAAAATTCTCAGCTTTAGATTTACCAACATAGTAAAGCTCTGTGAACTTTTGCCGTTAGTATAGAATGCAGAGAAGCAGTTTTAAATTGGAAGTTCTCCCTGTTGAAGTTTCCATTAGAGGTATTTACAAACCTTCCTTGTAACACTGTAATTTTTTTTTTCAGGTTTATAGCTAACTGAGAACAGTTTCAATATAAACAGAAAATGCTTGTGCTGCACCACCATGAAATGTAAAGGTTAACTCTCTCTGGTTAAGAGGTGTCTGAACTGTCTCTGTGTCTCCAAATATTTGGGTAAGCGTTTAAATAAAAGACCTTACCTGCCAACATTCAAGTTCATGTTCTCTTTTTGTCAATTCCAGTAAGATCCAGTAGGACTCTGCCAACCCATCCAGCTCAAACTGGTTCCTAATACAAGCAGCTAACCACCTCTGATGAAAAGACTAAAATCGCTGTTTGTAAAGTGTAGATATCACTGATATACTCACCCACTACTTGGGTGCTTATCCTCATTCAACCAATGTGGCAAGGCTAAAAAAAAAAAAGTTTATGCATTGTTTTTTTTAAATTTTTTGATTTATTTAAAGAAAACAGTTTTAAAAGACAAAGTATATTTTGAGGTGTTCAGAAAAAGCTTATCCCCCTGACAGCGTTGCTGTAGAAGACAGGATAATTCAGAGCATTTACTATTTATTATTATGATATATTATTATTAACTCAAGGACTCGAGTTCAATACCTGTTTGTGGCACTGACTCACAACATGTCCTTAGGTAAGTGGCCTAATTATTTCGTTGTGGGTAAAATCTTTTCTATTAGAAATGCTGGAAAAAAAAAATTTAAGATCCTTGGATCAAAATCCCTTCTAAAAACACTGAAATATAATCTTGTAGTATCTGGACATGGAAATGGAAAGCAACTTATCAACAGCTATGATTAAATTCTTCCTGACACAAATGGGAAGAGATTGATATTAACTGAACTATGTGCTCAAGAGTTTCATTTTTTTTAATTCTCTTTCACATGTGCTGTCATTCAGGTAATTTTCTTTGCTAACTTCCACCAAATATGTTGGGAAAGGACGTAAAGGGGTCAGGAAGATGGGGAGGGGGGGAAGTGCGCATAAAATAAAATTATTGTTTCTACGCAATACTCAAACCTTGACATTGATTAGTAAGTCAGAATCAATAGTAATTTCTCCCATATATATTATTGTTGCCATAGTATAAAGTACAGTCATTACTTCCATAATCCAATACCCAGGCTTATTCTCAAAACAGGAAGATGTTTACATGACATCTTTGCAGGGAAAAAAAGATTTATTTCCGCTGCTTCTAATTAACAGTATTGACCAAATTATGGTGGTTCATTTGTTCTACTACATCGAAAACAACTGCCCTCTGGTTAAAAAAAATAAGTTATATTAGCTTTTGATTTCCATTTTCAAAGGTATGTTTATGGAATATTTAAATTCGCAGTATTTTTCCCTAGCACACATAATGATTAGTGTGTGTTCTCTCTTGTGCTCCCCCCTGCTTGCCCACTCTATTCACTCTCCATCCTGAATCTACCTTATAAATATAAATGTAATTATAAATTTACATTATTATTTAGATATCTGTGTGAGTATCCATGTATAACAAGTGGAATCACAAACTTAACACCAACACTGAATTTCTTTGCTTGTCCTAAGAAATGCATCAACTTGGTTTGGACCACGTGGAAGAACCAATATAAGGGATGCAGCCCAAAGCCCTAATTAGAGAGCAGCTTTTGAAAACACTATTTCTACTACTAATGTAGAAAAAATAATAATTGCATTTGTTAGGAAGAGAAAAAAAAAACAACTAATTCAGTTCACTGTTAATTTTTAGCATGACAACTTCAAGGAACCTATCACATACTGAACACTCTCCTACAAAGAAAAAACAGAATCAAATTTCAAGGCATTGTGTCCAATTTTGGGACTTTCTGATTCTTTCTGAGCCAACTCAAACTCTGGATATCAGAGTAGTTGGCACCGCGGCCACTGGGCACAACCCAGGGTTTAGCAGGCTTCCCTGGGGCAGGAGGGTGGAATGACACACGCCGGAACAGTCATCTCACCCACACGCATCTTGCCCATCTAAGAGGTAGCCCTTGGACACACCACCTAAGTGTGCGCAGGAACTTTTGGCATCTGGAACTCAGTTGTTATTCAAAAGTTCCAAGTGCACACAAACATCTTTGTTCTGATGTAATTATGAGACTAAAACACAAGTAAAAAAACCCCAAAACTATCCGTGATTTGTAAAAAAACACTTGAAAGTGCACACAGTATTTTCCTTTTCTCGCTCTTCAGAAGGAACAGCAACACTACAGCACACATTTCCAAGGGAAGAAAGCCAGACAAAAACTTTGATTTTTGTCACTCTCACAAATACTCTTAGAGCAGTTCAGCTCACACGTCTTTCTTCCTGGGTAGAGTCAGTTATTGCTGCAAAAGAGCTGATAACTTCATGTGCTTCTCAAAGCAAGGCGAGTTACCTGGGCTCTCACTAGTAGCTATCCTGTGATAAAGGCAGCACCGAGGAAACATGTTTCTATTTAAAGCAGCAAAGTAGAAAATGTACCATATGTATACCGGCCAGAGAAGATTCTGGTATATATATCAGTAACGCCCAAAGAACACTTTAGTGCGAGATACGGTGAAGTCTGGCCAGAGATGACAGATGCTTACAATGCGACAGATGAATGTGATTATTACTAAAGTTCGGCAAACGGACAGGTTATTAACCACATGGCAGCTTCCTGCAGTGCAGAACAATGCTACTGGTCAGCCCAGTAAGCTCTCATACCACACGCACGGCTGTGACCCATGCGCAGTGAGGGAGTGCCTCACCCTGGGACAGCCGGCCAGGGTTCCCCCAGCATCGTGCAGAGCAGCCTGGGCACAGGAGCCTTAGCCAGGCTGCACCTCCCCGTCTCCCGTTAACAGCAAAGTTGTCTGGGGGCCACTGGGCATAACAGAGCTCAAATCTCACTCATGAAGCGTTCCATAGTTTCTCACAGAGGCGGGGGGAAAAAAAAAAAAAAAAAAAAAAAAATCAGTATTTAGGAGATTTGTTTCCCCCTTTGGTGTACACAGACTGTCACACAGATTAGTGCCTTCAGTGAAATGTTGCAGACAAACACTTTCCAGTCCAGCTCAGTATGTTCCAACCTGATTCTCTGGAAATCACGTGGAGAGGTTTCAGCTGTAAGCACCATTTCTTGTACAGCATTATTTAATTACTGTAACGGAGTTGGTCACAGACCTGATAAAGCCCTGCAGTCCCTAATTCTCTTGACTCATATCTGACCTTCCAAGTGAAAAGATAAATAAAGGAATCATTCTCAGTGGTAATTTGCCTAACTAAATTATAAGATAATTTTCTGCTGTTAGATAGTGCTTGTTTACCAGGAATCACAAAGCGAAACAAAAAAGCCTTAAACTTCTTTAATACTCCCAAGTTTTCACTTAACTCCCGGCAGCAATATAATTTCATTTCTCAGTCTCAATAGCATTTCTGCAGGTTATCCAATCTGAACTTTACACACAGCTCAAAATCTTTACTAATATTGCCAGAAAGGGGGGGAATCAACTGTTTCTTACTCGTTTCTCATTTCCAAAGAAGTGGAGATAAACTGTGCACCTGTTAGAACATGATTTAAAACTTTACAACAGAACGAAGCTCCTGTTGTTCCATCTGGTTAATAAGCTGTCAGTTCATTTATTAAGAACTATAGAGATCTGATGGAATCTGGGGAAGCAGCTGACAGCCCATCATATTTCTAATTCTAAGGTACATCCTGTCTTTCAGTAAAGTTTGAATAAAACAATTCCCCATGCCAGGTTTGCAAGTGAGCTAGACAAAGAACAAAGACACTTGGGAGGAAGCTTGTAAAGATCTAAAGCTTTGTGGAGTACCTAGAGAAATGTATCTATAACCAGACACAGAACCAGTCTCATTTCCCCCCGATACCCTCCCTAGCGCATTTTCTCACATCCCTCCTCCATCCCATACTACATTCTTCAGCACAAGGATGTTCTGAAGCAGGTTTACAGAAGGTAGTCACTGTTGGAGGGAGGGAGGAAGGGCAGGAGTTTTTCATCTCCAAGGCTAAATGGATGAAGCTGATCTTAATGGATAGCATCTGCAACTGTTCTCAGTCAGAGGAGAGGGTTTGGACTAGCTGAAGAATAAAAACGTATCTTAGCTTAAGCCTCAGAAAAAATGGTGGGGACAGAGGGAAAGAAAAAAATCCTTAAGAGCCATGATTCTCGACTGTCCAAAGTATCCCTTGGAAAAATTAAAAAAAAAAAAAAAAAAAAATCTAACTTACAAGAGCTGAAAGTGACAAAAACGTAACTTTTAGTACCCTTATTGGATGTTTTACTACATCCTTACCAGGATCTTCATTAAAATCCTGTTGAAGTCAGTGGTTGGTTGCTGCAATGGTAAAGTGGCATCCCTGGAATGTTGCCCGATGTGATTAAAAAGCACATCTAGCAGTGCCAGAAATTGTAGTTTTTTCAGCTTGGATATCCCCAGGGCTTTGTTTTCATTTTTAAGGAGACTGCAAGAAACCTTCTGTTGAAAATATTACTGACTGTTAGGAAATACTTTCTGTGAGAAGAGCACAGGTGCGCAGCACTGGCCTGTGGGACCAACACTGACACAAGCAGCTCTTCTGCTTTGACAAAACAGCATCACTACCAACGTGATAGCTGGGATCAGGGGAACCAGTTCTATTTCTGAATGTTTCAAGCGCAACTATAAGCTTTTTTGGAATGCAAAAAAGCATAACAAAGTCTTCCTTGTATTACAGTGATGCTGGAAGACCACATCTGAATAACGTCCAGACACATGTAAAGATTCAAGTCCATCTGCTGCTGAAGTCTTTACAGGCCTCAGCTTTATTTTCAATTTTGTCAACTGGCAGGAAAGAAATAATTTCACCTTCATTAGTAGGACAAACACTAAGTCACAAAAAGATCCAGCGATTTCCCAAAAAACACACAAGAAAGTCTGACAAAGCCAAACCTGGACCTGCATATCCTGGTCACAACAGGCCAATCAATCACTAAAACACCTACTACTAATGCTTGTCACAGAAGAGAGTGTTGCCAAGATCCTTTGACTTAACAAGTCTCCAAAACACTTGGAGTTCCTGGAGCTGGCTCAATCTCCTGGGCACGACTAGACCTTTTTGAGTTATTTGATTGACATCGTAGCTCTGAGTCAGGACTGCACTATCATATGTGATTAGGTTCACACTAAGTACTCCGCAAAGTAACATCAAGAGTGAAGTTAAACACGTGTTCACGTGCTCTTCTAAACTCTAGTCTTCACAGTGATGCTAGTAAATATTTTTGCAACTCAAAAATCTGAAAACCTTTACTAGCTCTTTTAATCCCTAATGTCTTAGGCATTATTACGTAAATGCACAAAGTTTAGTACTTTCACATAAAAAAGTGAGCATACTGATTTCATCATCATAAAGATATAAGCACGTTTGTCTTTTCACAACTGTAGGTAACGCACAAGGGGCAAGAACTTGCGGACATTTTATCACCAAGCAGTATGTAACAGCACTTTGCAAATCTGCAGCTTATTCTCTGCCTTAAAACCAGAACAAAGGCTAACAGAACGGAAGGGAAGATACACTTGCTCTCCTTGAGCTGTAACCTTCTGCGGGTTGCTATGTTTTCAAACACAAGCTCCATATAAGAGCAAGCTAATTTGCAGAAACGGACTACCTCACGATGGTTTGAGCTTAAAAAGAAAGAAATCAAAAGTGACTGTAAAACATGATGTAAGAGTTGGAGCATTTCTTTCAGTAAGTTCTTAGTAAACTTTTCTTAAAAGTGGCTCACCCTTTACAAATTTTGCCAAAGCAAAGGAGCTCGCTAAACAGCCTTAGGAGAGGAAGAGTAAGGGGTGACTTCCTTGGGAGCTTCTCTTTCCCTCTTACCTGCTGGGACCTGCAGGACCCCTGCATGGAGAGCCCTTACAGAGTAACATTGGATCACACAAGGCTGATGTTTCCAGGATGGTTAAAAGAAGTCCTATGGGAAGCTAAACTGAATGGCTTTAGCTCTAAACTTCTAAAAAGTATCTTCAGAAGCTCAACAGAGGGAATGAACCTTCATGAAAATTCCGCACAGACAGCTTTCTGCTTGCATGCAGCTCCTTGTTGGATCAGCACCCAGGATTAATGATTGATACAGGCTTTCCTGATGAAATAAAGTTCCTTCAGAAAACACTGGTTGAATATGAAATATTTTTTCATACTAAGGCTTCCTGCCTTAGGATACTGAGAGCTTCACAGGTCCAATAACTAGCAGCATGCATGACTTGCTCCTGAGCCAATGACTAAGATAAGCCAGGGTCTTGGTCAGGACTGTCCTACCACCGCAGCTCCTCAGAGCTCAAGCAACAATGCAGGTACACATTAATGCTTTTGCTACAACGGGGCTGTAGACAAAGGTACTGAGCAGCAGAAGGATGACAGCATTCTGCTTCATTTAACAGACACCAGTTTCAGAGCAGTTTTTTTCTAAAGCTTTTTTGTTCAGAGTAAATTTGAAAGACTTTGGATTTCCAGTTCATTTGAGGTGGAACGCAGACTGCCTGGAAAATCTTACTTCTCATATATTTCTCAATTACAAAATAATGAATTTTCAAGGTCTTAAATGCACTGTGTGTTCTGTTATAAAGACGGGATGACAGCATATATGAGAATAACCAAAGCGTACACAATATTTTAAACATGTTACCATCACCTTTTACGATGCTGAGGTGCTAATGGGGTTAAATGTTAAAAGCAACGCTTCTTCAAATAAGAGAGCAGAATGCTGTTCGGAATCTTGCGCTTAATATGTCAGCCATTCCCACAGAAGCATGTCAGCCAGTCTTCTCTTAAATCACTTCTATAACTTCAGTGTTCCAGATTTATTTGGAATAGCAATGCGGAGGAGGGGGAAGAAAGAGTAGAAGAAACCAAATTCACTATTCAGCTCTCAAAATGTTTTAAAAGACCTTTTATATATTACAGCAAGTTATTTTTTTTCAAAACTCAAAATGTGCTGCTTTTTTCAGGCATCATTAATTGCCGCTAGCACTACGCAAACCTCCCAACTCTAGGAGGTTTGGGCTGGCTTCCAGTTGACATACTTACCAGCATCAATTTGGTCTAGAAAATCTGGGAGAGTTTCAATTCTTCCTGGTTCCCAAATGCTCACAAATGTTTCAAGAATAGCCTTTTCTGTGATATTTCTCTTTCCTTTTCCAAACAAACCCAGCAGTTCAGAGACATGTGAAAAAGCTGTAAAATGCCTCTTGTACCCTCCTCAACCACCTAAAAAGGATCAAAGTTTTGGATAAAGGTTTGCTTTTTGAAGCAGGATACACAACGGTAACCAATGACGAGCATTATGAATGCTCTGCAAAAGTTCACCTCCCATTGCAGCCCAAACAGGAGCATCTAAGTCTCTTTTTCATGGAGTTGCAAAGTCTTGTTGCACTTGCACCTCTTACAGCAAAGGTCAGAATCTAGCAGAGTCACCCGCTATGCTACCTCATTTACAAAGAAAGATATCTTTTTCCACATTTCCTTCAAAGGAGTTATTGGAGCCAATAGCCGATTTGTACCTTTAACCTTCCGATAACCCTGCAACAATACCACTGCCCTGCAAGCAACCGGGCCTTGCTGCTCATTGATTTCAGCGAGAAGCAGGTTTTGCTCAAGGATGCATTATTTTCCCAAGACTGAAAAGGATTTATATAATGAAACTTTGATAAAAATCAGCTCTTGAGAGCAGTTACAGGATAAACTCAAAGGTCTGAAAAACTGAGGCAACAAAGTGGTTTAAAATCATGTTCGATATAATACCTACTGAGGCCAAAACATTTCACCGTATCATGACTAATTTCAGCAGATGTATGTTCCTGTGCTTGGCCTCAACTATACACCCCTTGTATTTGAGAAATTAGGGGATAACCTAAACTTTTTCTGATCATCTAACAAACCAGCAATAATGCAATTATTTTATTTCTTGAAGAGAAAAATTTCAACAAAAATAGGTTGTTTTTAAAAAATATAATGTAGCGGCTTTTGCTGCCAGTGACTCACAATTTACTTTTTTTCCCTAAACCATCCACAAGTACTTCACGGCAGACTGTAATGATTTCAGCCTTTGCTGAAGCACATTCCCACTGAAAACCATCACTGCAACATCATCCTTCTGCAGCAGTCTCAGCTCAAGGCTGAATGTGTAAGATACCACAGAGAGGCCGCTACTACAAAGTCTATTCTGTCAGCAGCATTGTTTTGGGGTTTCCCTTCCTACGTCGGCCTGCCATTCATAGCAGGTCAGCAGCTCCTTGATGAGCAGCTCTGCCAGCCCCGCTGCAGCAGAGCAAGCTTCTGAGAAAGGGACCAGACAGCTTGAGGTGAAACCAGCTCAGCCACCCCAAGACAAGCCGTGCTTCCTCAAGAATCACAGCCATTAGTCATGCTTACACAACACAAACCCCGCTTATTTGCACCGCAGCCCGCTTTGCTGGGGACCAGCTGCACGGTACCTTTTACAAAGGTGCTCATTAAAGCCTCCATTTCCTTTTGTCTTTCGGGTCTGGTAGTGCTCCAGCCTGCTTTTGAAAACTCCACTTACTGCTTCCATGAAAGCTTTGGCTTCTGGAAGAATAAGGTGGGTTGTCTGAGCAACATTTGGGGCCTTTCCAAATAGCTGATGAGAGCTGAAAGTCAGCGTAGCTGCAGTATGGCATATCCCCACTCATACAGGCAACATGCAACAATTGTATTGTGTGATGGCAAACACATCATTAAATCTGCCTGTATTACAGCAGTGCTGTAATTTAATGACCCACTTTTTCTCTATAAATATACCCCAAAAATGCACCTATGCTTACCATCTAAAAAGACAAGAAACAAAGGTGGCGCTCCAATCCCACTTTTAGATAGTGGGACTGAGTGACTTGCCAAAGGTCCACAGCTATTGAAGCAACACTTTGCTAGCGCCTTAAGCACAAAGCCCCCAGCCCCACCGTGATACCACAAGACCCCCCGCTTGCTGGCTTTGGCAATCTCATTGGTGGTCCCCACTGTCCAAGAACCACTGCTCCAAAGTGCTCTAATCTAGTGGTTCTGGGAAAGTGAAGAATCCCAAATTTATTATTAAGCCAATTAGCATCTTGCTAGCACCACCTTCAGATTAAATTGCATTTAGGAAGTAATTATCAGCAAAGACCTCAGCCAGTATCCTCACTGCTATTAGCAAAGTCACACCCAAGGAACAAAGAGGGACAGCACAGGAATATTACTCAGACTTCTTTGAACCATATGAACGTTACATTGTATTCACCTCACGTATGTTCTCGTTCTCATGTCTTAATTTTTTATGTTTTAAATTACTGCATCACATGACATCTTTTAAAAGCTCCAACAAATTAAGCAGCTTGACAGAAATATTATTGGAAAGGAGACTGTTGGCTCTATGGAGGAGCATAGATTAGACTGACATATTTATCCTTTCTGACATTATAAAACACTTAAAAAGTAATCTTTCTTATGCTATTTTAAATTAAAGTGTTATTTTGTAATTAAAGAGTCAAATCCTAGAATTAAGTGACTATCACATGGAAATCTTATTTCTCTCCATTTTTAAAATGTGGTAGTGCGGTAGTAGCAAAAACCTTGAAAAATATAATTTCAATGTCCTGAATGCCATAAAAACAAAACCAAACCAACCCAACACCCCAAACAAAAACACCAACGCAAGCCAAAAAAACCCACTCTTCTTAAAAAAAAAAACAAAACACACAAACTAAAACAAACAAACCCCCCGCAAAACCAAAACAAAACCACAAACAACAACCAAAACCAATCAGTCATTTCTACGCTTTTCCAGAGAACAGCTGGCAGAACTGCAATCAGAAGCAAGTACGGTTTTCCTCCCAATGGCATGCAAATCTGTGACATTTCTAACATTAAATGCTGCAAAAGACGGAGCTAAATTCCCACAAATCAGCCAGGCTGCTAATCAAACTCAGAGTAGGGAAAGAGCTCGGTTTGCGGCCAGCCACATTGGCAAAACCCTTGTGGCACACCACGTTACACGAGCTCTCCTTCCACGCGGACCAGCAGCTTCTTCGCACGGCAGCGTCAGCAAGTGGCCTGGATGCAAGTCAGTGAACTGGAAGGGAGAGTCTCCCACGTGAAGTTCCTTTCCAGTGTCAACAGAAGCATGAAGGGTATCAGTTCAAAACGAGAGGTGAACTGGAACGAGTGTTCCATCGCATGGAAGAAGCCGGTTACTCCCCCGAAGCAGCATGAGCCGTGCTTGTTAGCATGTACGTGGCTAACAGTTATCACAGTGATCAGCTACTTCTGAATGACAAGTCTTCCCCTGAGGAAGCACATATTGTGACTGCAACTTAAATACACAGCTTATACACCAACGCCACAGCAAAATCTCTAGTTCATCCAAGAGAAATTTTGCAAATCATCATATAGTGTTTTTTGTATTTTAGAATGCAGTTGCAAAACTTTTCAAGGACTCCATAGCCACTCATAACATTTATCTGAATAAATAGCAAATTTCAGGTCAGGATTGTTTTTGCTGGCAAGAATCAGACTAGTAAGGCAACAGAGTAAGAACCTTTTTGCAGCTGAGTTGGGCTTCAAAGCAGGAGAACAAGGTTAAAAAGAAATCCCCATCTCCATCAAAGGCTAGTGTTCCAGAAAGAAAACCCTGCTATCCTTATTTCTATTATTTGTTTTACAATAATATCTAAGGCCTTTTGCCAGATACAAAAGCAAACTACAACAAGCATTCTCCCAGCAGAGATTTATAATCTAATAACAAGATATGGCATAGGTGAAGAGACTTGTCCAAGGTCACATAGTAGATACATGGCACAAATAAGGATGTCAATACTTCCTGACACTCTCTCTAGTCCCTTGCCATCTAATTCGCATTGCCTTCCTACACCTTTGATGGCAAACTAGCAAAGAACCTATTTAGGGCAGCAGGAGGGGAGGATGACCCTACAGACAATTGTGAGCCTGTTTTGCTGATGAAATAAAATGTTTCCATTTATCTTTAAAGGGAATAGTTGCAGGTACAATCTTTATTTGCTATAACCACAAAAATCAGAACAAATTATAATAATAAATTTCATTTTACATAATAAATTCAATTCCACAACCAACATACATAAAAAACCTTTTCCTTAAAAACTGATTCTTAACAATAGAAAAAGCTACACCAATCTTCCTTTTGTGATATTTGTATTGCTCCTAATTTTCAACAGACATGTTTTAAGGAGATCTAAAGCATTAAGAAACATATGTGTAACTATCTTCCTTCCCTGCCTGCCTTTGTTTACCATGTAAATTGCCACCCACACACTTTCCCATACAGAGCACAGTGGGGTACTATTCACCAACACAGAGCTTCAGCAAATGAAGCTCCTGTCCCCAGCAGGAATAAGGTTATGCCCGGAGTTCACTCTAAGTCACATAAATTTATCTGGGGGTAACAGGAAAAAGAAGTCTGATAAGAGTCACTGAGCTAATCTGATTTATGCCTAATGGACTTGAGGGTGGGGGAATGGAGGGAGATGCAGAATAGAAAATAGACAGTTTCCAGAGCAAGGCCTATTAACCCCCCGAATTTGTATTTTACTGGGGTTCCTTAAGGACACATATAACCAACGTGACATACTACACATCCAAAAATATGTGAAATCAAGAAAATGAAACATAACCCAGAGATCCAGAACTACACAGGTTTAACTCCTCAAAGCAGCAGGAATTGTTGACAGAAATTTCAGGGGTCTTTTCTTTTAGAATATTATTTTCTTCCCTTCAACAGTCTCATCAAATGCTATGCAACCTCAAAATCCATTTCTGAAGTGCCGTCCTATCACCGCACAGCCACTCAGTGGAAGGCACACAGCATTGCTGACTTTCTCCGATAAGCCTCAATGTTCATAGTTTTACGTACTCAACATCCATCTGTGTGCCTGTGAGCCAGGGGTTTATCATATGGGAAACTAGCTCCAGGAGCAGCTCGCTGCTCTCCACTTCCTGCAGGAGCTACAGGAAGGAGAGGGGGTAGGGAAACCTTCACATGGCTGTTTTCCTTTGGTTAAATAGTATTACCAGCCTCAGGAGAAGAAAAACTGTAAAGACCTCTACACTGCTGTATACTCCAGCCCGCAGAGGAAAAAAAAAAAAAAAAAAAAAAAAAAAAAAAAAAAAAAAAACAAACCAAAAACAAAAAACAAAACACCCCCCCCCGCCAATTTTGCAAAGGGAA
>JAAGNO010027015.1:37835-55314 GCA_033439905.1 Ceryle rudis
AAAAAACAAAACAAAACAAAACCAAAAAACCAACCGAAAAACAGAAACACACACACACCCCCCTGCAAGTTTTGCACAGGTAAAAATATTTTCTTCCAAGACCTCAATGCAAGGTTACTGCAGGAGAAGACAAGCACTAAAACAACCACAGGTAAAGAGCAGAGAGAGACAGAACCAAAACGTTCTGGCTCCCCCCTGGAGATTTATCTCCTTTTAGAGGACAACGAGGGCACCCATGCACAACCAAACCTCTACTTTCCATCAGAAAACAAATAAATGCACATTGTACAAACATAACACACATATCACTCTGCGTCCACGTTTACTAAAGCTATGCTTTTATGTTTACAGAGAAAAAAAACCAAAAACAAATTAAACCATACAAAAACTTAAACCAAAGTGTACATCTGAGGATTTTCAGGAACCACTTCTCCACTTATCTCAGTAATAACTTTTGTAATTTTGAATTTCCATGATGGGGGTATCCCTTGCAGGTTTCAATTAGTAGCCTTTACTGTCTGAAAGTCTTTAATCTAATTTTTTTCCTCCAGTGAAATGCTTTGCCATTAAGCAAAATGGAGGATTAGGAATAATCACAATTAATGGAGCAAATGTTTGTATAATGAAATCATGCTTGTATCAGCAGGCAAAACGAGAGACTCACGATAGCCTTCTCCACTCTTGATTTTATATTGTGCAGCCTCAGATATTACAGGAAAACAATTAAGAGCTAAAGATTATCCTCTGGCTCCTGCTCTGGCATTCTACTCACTAAGGACAAACAGAAGTGATGTTATCCCAAGTGACATGTTGGGCAAGCTCAGAACTTACTTTTTTTTCTGCTTCTTTCTTTCTCCCTCCCTTGAAAAGGTTTGGGAGAATATGAGTTTTTAAGAGATCTGACTACCAAAGAGTTTTGTGGCTGAGGAATTAAGAAATTGTTTCCCACCATCTAGATACCAAATTCTTCCAGAGAGACTGCAGTGTGCTTTTAGGTCCCTCTTCTGAAACACCTTCTTTTAATAGTAATTTCCAATTAAAACGTTTTATTCTAAGCACCAGAATGGATCTACAGATTAGACAAAGGGTTTACTGCATAGTCACAGACAGGATACAATGTTAAAGGCCACCAGATAACTTCTATGTGAACAGCTACATGGGAGTTACGCAGCGAGACCGCAGCTGATGGAAAATTTCAGAGTATTTCCTCAAAACCACCACTCCAATTACTCCTAGGCTAGTTTTGCCCCCTAAGTGGCATCCCCTGCGCACAATGTAAATTCCCACAGGGGAATAGATGAGGAAAGGTTGGATCTCACTGAGAATTTAACATGGTGATTCTGGGGATGGCACTATATTACACTGTGCCTTTATCGGTAGAGTTAGCTTCTTCCACAGAGGTAAGGTCTAGAGCTCTCTCGAATACAGACCAATTTGCATCTGAAGCTTCAGTTTGGACCCAGTGTAATCTAATTGGAAGTAAAAAGGTACAACTTGCATGCTAGTACACTCACAGATGTTCAGCAGAAAAGTTAAAATGTGGACACATTGTCAAAATGAGATCCGTGCTTGCTCTGCGTTTGGATTGACTCCTTTGCACGTGCTGGAGAGCAGCAATCCACAACTGACACCATCACTTACGTCCCTCATGTACAACCCCTAGCAGACATGCCAGCACAGCAGCTGGCTCCTCCAAGTCCCTTGCCCCCAACGAAACCAGCTGAGGAAAGCTGACAGCCAGCTGCCATGAGCTCTTCCACCAGCACGGAAGCCTGGATGCAGACCATCTCATGGTCACCGTAACGACCTGGCGTACAAAAGTTTCTGTGCCAGCCTTCATGCAGTGTGGTTCCCATGCAACTTCCACGATAAAGGACTTCAGAACATTTAAAAACAAAAACAAAAGCAAAAACCAAAGCCAAACATGGCAATGAGGTCTCTGGGGACATCAGCTGCAGAGTGACTTGTGACAAAATTAGTTCTCTCGGCTACGCACACTACAGTCTTTCTTTGGCCAACAATGTGTGCAACCACCACGTGAATTATTTTTATGGATGAATAGTGTTCTATAGTTCAAGTGTTCTGAACTACCCACTGACTCAAACTATTCAGTGCAAACAAGTTCTTTCAGAAATTCTGGCCTTGTTTCCGCTGGTTCTTTTTGAATGGTCCAACAAAAAAAGATTAATCATTCATAAATATACACGGAAGAGGTTACATCCATTTCTAAGGTCAGCCTGGGGATTTTTCCTTTCTTGAGGTCTCTGAGTGGACACAAAACAAGCAGTACTGTTGCTACTCTTAACTTCATAGGCAGAGAAAGAACAGTGTCTATGCTGCCTATCCACCTTCATCCTCTATTCTCTCCCTCAAGAAAAGCCTCAAAACCAAAAACATGTTACAGTATACACTCCCAGAAAAACTACTTATGCCAGAATCTGTGGAACCCCCTCATTCACCAGCGAAGAAGCTCTGCTTACCCATGAATTTCAGAAAGTATTATGACCCTAAGCATAATTTCATACTCTAATTTAGTTCAATATTTTTGTGCTATTCAATAGTTTTTATCTAGAGCTTATTCTCAAGCACACCCATATGCAATATTGAATTGGCAACTACTCCTACAGCGTGAAAGTTTGTCACGATTCTTACCTTTTATTTTTAGCCACTTCCAAGTACTTTTTGTCCAGGTCTGAACTGGGGAGCAAGGAGAATAAATTTCCATTAATCAATCAATGATGGCAGTGGTGGTGCACTCTAGTTTTTCATTCTGACTGCAAAGCAAAATTAAAAGCTATATTTTGCAAATTTACACATTATAGATTGCAGCGGCAGCTGGTGGACTGCTGCTGAGACAGACCGTCTTTTCCCTTCCAGTCCCCTGTGACCGAGATGGAAGAATTACAGGACAGCACTAGCAGCTGCTGCTGCTGCCCCAGAAGCAGCAAGCCAAGGTCTCTGGAAAAATAATTGGGGAGGTGGGGGAAGGGAAAAAGGGGGACAAAGAAGTTGTAGAGGGGAAGGCATTGCCCAGGCTGGCTGCACAAAAAACACACTGCACCTTGCCCTCAAAAGAAACAATTGAGCTGGTTTGGGCTTCCTTCACTAGACAGAAAGTCTCTTAAACCGTTAGGAGACTTTGAAACACTGACAGTTTTTAATAATGACTTTTAGCAATTAAACAAAAAGTGAGTAAAGGCAATATTCCTTCCAGTCCGGTGACTGCAGCTCTAGAATGATCTAAAAACAAAGCATAGCAGAATGAGAAACACCCTTCCTTGCAGCTTTTGAAAAGCTTTAAGACAGAGTCATGCTACAGAGCATGCTATGATAGCACAGGCACAGTCTACAAGTCAATTCATGCCCCGTCTGTCTCCTGTAGAACAGGGATAACCAAATCCCTCTTCACACACATGCAGCCATGAAGATAAATAATTAATGACTCCAAGACATCATGTGCAAACACTAAAGATCACTCATTTTATTAGACAGATATGAAAGTGGAACTAGTGGGATTTATGCCAGTTTGTGGAAAAAAACGGTTCAGTGCAAAAACCAGCTCACATATTTGGTCAGCTAAGCAGTGGCTCAAACGCAGGCAAGCAATGCCCATTTATGCTACTCACCACGCTAAAGATAAAGAGCATCCCAAGAGGGCTGAAAAACACAAATACGCTGACTGACCAAACAACATCTACCCAGATCTCAAAACCTGAGCTTCATCCCAAAGCTTTCATGTTTCCTGGTAGATCTCCCATGTTGAGCAGCAGGTTCAGCAGCTCTGTGCTCACAGCTGACTTCAGGGGATCTAGTGTCCCACTGAAGGGGACACAAACAGGCCTCCCTCTGCAAGCATTCCCATGAATGAAGAGCACCCTTTGCAGCAGTAACTTGTCATTTAACAGAAGTAACCTATGAATGTTCATTTCCAAAAGATACATTCGATTATACACAAACCATAAATGGGTGATGCGTGTCTTGCTGTTCCCTTCAACTAACAGACTTAAAAGCAAGATACCAGTTGGTGCAGTAGACACAGCTTCGTTTACACAGAATTCCAGATTAGCCACAAAACAGATTACTTGAATAAATAAAAATTCGGCTATTCTAAAAGAAAAAAGAAAATGCTGCGACCACCACAGACTGATTTTTCTATACCCTGCACACAAGGATTTAATAGAACGACATACATCCATAGCTTTATCCCCACATGGGAGAATATGCTTCAGTTTAAATATATATCTTATCTTCTAATTGCAGGACCTCTTTTCATCCAGTATGTTTCATCATTTAAAGCAACCCAAACAAATGAAAACCAACAAACAGAAAACATCAAATCGTCTTTGAATTAACCTCATACACATAAACCAAGAAATGCTTAAGGTCAAAAGAAAGTACTGCTGGCTGAAGCAGTTTTCATTGGGTCTGTTGCGTATCAGAATCCCTTTCAAGATAAGTCCAGAACTCTGTATACAAAACCAGCACCATTCTAAGAAGACACAGCCTCCCTCAGTGTTTGAATTTCACATTCATTTTGGGAAGCTAAGCCAGTGATTGCTATCTGAAGGAACAGCTTTTGATATATCATCAATTTCCTGAAGAACGTATCAGTTTATTTAGCAGGGGTTTTCAGACTCTTGTATCTCATTTGATAGCATTATGCCTCATTCACTTTTCCTTTTTTTTTTTTTTTGTGAAAACTACAGCTAATATCTTGAGACACCTGCAAAAGACAGTTCCTCAAAGTCTAACTGCAGGTATCTGCTGCTACAATCATCAAGGACTCAACCTGTCATAAAGCTTTTTAAAAGAATTAAATAAACCCATCCTCCCTGGCATATTAGATTGTACCTTGTTTCTAAATCCACAGAGTATCTGGTCAACTCACTCCTACCTGTGTCTGAGGTTAAGCCCACTACCCTTTCTATTGTTAATGCCTATAGTAAAAGAGTCAGAAACATTAAACCATTACATTTCTGCTGCTGGAAAGGCTTCACAACTTACCACCCAATCCCCACTCTTTGTAGCCACACTACCTACAAGGCTGCCTCATCTCACAGCAATGGTATCAGCCCCACAACGCTCACTATGCAAATTCCCTCAGATTTCATTCTGTAGCACTCTTTGAAATTACCAAATCCAAGTTGACTAAAAAACTGGCTGGTGTTATCAGCCACTCCTCTCTGTCTTGTGTTATCTGTAAGCTTGCTGAGGGTACACTCTGCTCCATCATCCAGATCACTAGTGGAGATGCTGAACAGTATTAGAGACAGTATTGAACCCTGGTGTACACTGCTAGCTGCTGCCCTCCAGTTAGACTTGGTGCCACTACACCAGCACTCTTCCTGTCAGGCAGAGCTGAGGGAGCCAAAAAGAATGGCATAAAAATCAAATTACTCTTTTAGTCCCACTAGGGGCTCTGTAGATCAGAGTTGAACAGTGTAAAAGTAAGGCACAACTGGAAATAGATATTTCCTAGCTAGTCATGTTCTATCAGAAAAAATTCAACCTTATATACCATCTAGTCCCAAGAGCTGTCACACTGACATTTACCTCTAGGATATGCATTTCTTACAAGTTACCCAGGCTCTTACTCAGCCTTTATTCCTAGGGCAAAGAAATTGGTACAGTTCAGAGAAACAGTGGAAATATTTGCAATAATACTGATATAGCCATATTTCCAAACCAAAAGTTTCAGTCGAAACAAGTTTTTCTAATAGAAAAACTTCACTTTTCTGTACAGTTTGACTTAACACCTCTTGTAGCCATGTATTATGAAAAAAAAAAAGTACAGGCATGACTTCAGTTTGATACGGTGGCAGTAAAGAGAGTGTAGGTTCAGCATTCACGCCAATTTATAGCTTCGTGAGTGAGAACACAGTTAAGGACAAATACAAGGGTTAAATTACACAAAAGCCTTCCCTGTCCTCCTAGGAAGCTTAACTAGTTAAGGAACATGACAAGTTTTTTCCCCTCCATAATTCATTAAGAATTCGTTCATAGAGTATCTTGGGTTATTGCCACAAGGTAACCAAGGTATGTGGTCTCAGAAGTCTCAGCATCACACGTATGGAAAAGAGGATCAATAGAGACTGGGAAACAGGGTATAATGACAATGTGCACCCTGAGCAGCCTATTTCAGGTATTGATTTCACGTGGCTCTATACTGAAAAATATAAGCTCAGGCAGGCCTCTTCCTAAGCAGCGGTTCTCTCAGTGACATCTCAGACACTGAAACATTATCTGAAGTTACTCATCTCAGTGACTATACTCCCTCTCTCTCCTCCCTCCCTTTTGACCCAAAGCTATTTTTTAACTCGACCTCCTTTCAGTCTCTCCAGTAAGAAGGAAACCTTTGATTCTTCTAGAGGTTTGGGACCATGATGGAGAGGTAGGCACCATCCACTGTTCTTTTTGTACGAGTGCTTTTTACTCTCCTTTTATTATCAATTTTTCACTCATGCTTATTTGCCCATGATTCACTTGTTTCATTTATTTAACAGATCACTATACCCATATGTTTCTTCCCCTCCTGGCTGGGAGGCCACTGTTTCACAACACAAAAACTTCAGAGAACCATCTACTTAATAAAAAAAAAAAATCAGCAGATGTTTCTCCTTTGGACTAAGTCAGCTCAGTGTAAGTGCTTTTACACCTACTAAAGATAAACACATACGGAGGTATTTAAAGTATTCTGTCATTCAGTCCACTTTTAAAGATTGAGAAGTCTAAAGGTCAAGAATATGAAAAGTTAGTTTTGAAGATAGCATGGCCTTACTACATGCACATTTTCATAAGACACTTGAAATCACAGACTGTGCCTGTACTTCACATTTTGTAAACACACGTACAGTTTCTACACTTGAGAAATTATTTCACATTTCATGCAAAGGGCATTAGAAACAGGACACCTGGGCTCACACATTTAGCCTGAAGCTTCAGGCTGATAATGCACTTTATGGCTATCTATGCATGCACTCACATTGCCAAAAAAAATCAACTGCAAGCTTGCAAAAGTAAGAAAGCAGACATACTGCAAAGTACAGCATCTCCATCAGAGAACATGACATCTATAAATACCGCAGCTCCGGTGGCTTGCATAGTACATTCATGTTACGAGTAGTAAATTAGATTTGCAGGTATTTTTCTCCAAAGAAATAAAATTCCAGCTACAGAAGACAAAAACAAAACCTTCGAAAAAATGCTGGATATTGTCACAGATATGTGCTTGACCAATATCAGAACTGAATCCAAGCCACTAAACTCCACTAAATTGTTTGAAGTCCAGCTACCTTTATGGGTCAGTTGCCCAGTTTTGATTCATGATGTCATCAGTTTAAGAACTAGAGTAGGTACTGGTTACTCAGAATCTTTGATAAGGCATAATTTGAGACTAGTATCTACAATCATGCACGACACTGGGGAGGAAGGAAATATTGAAATCAAACTCCACAGAAGACCCTATTTCTAAAACACCTTCAATTCATCATTAAGGGCCATTCCGAGCAAAAAGTCTTCATTCCACAAAGAACTGGAAAGTGAACTTGATATCTGTTCAACTTCAGATAAACACTGCTAATACTTAAAGCCCTTTGACAATGAGTATTAAAAGTTCTATTTATGCCAGACCTATTAGTGAGGTTCCCTACTGAGGAACATAATAATTTGCTGGATGACTACTTTATCGTGTAATTATTCAGAGCTTATTATATACACATCATCTCATAAGATAATGGGGATTGTCCTACAATCTTCTTATCTCCCTGACCAGTCCTTAGAAGAAACTAGAGGCACATGTTGGTTTGACAAGTTTCTGGACCAAAACTGTAGCTGGCAATGGTTCAAACTGATTATGCTCAGAAAGTCACAATGGACACAACGGCCAAGGACAGTGAAGCCTGTACTCTGGGTGTTTGCCTTCAACGAGCTGGAAGGAAAATACCGGCTCTGTATCACCAGTGAGAGCAGAACTACTATTGCAGTTGAGAAATGAGATGCCGAATTATCTAAACCTTAGTGCAAAAAAACTGTTTCAGTCTCAGCAAATACACTGAAAAGGCAGTATAAGTAGTAAATATTAAGTGCCAGGCCACTGTTTATTTCTAGTGTGTATAGACTACAGAAAATACCCGGTATGCAGAATGCATCTTACAAAGAACAGATCTCTTCCATCCTGAATATCATGGTATTGCTCACTGCTGCATCACAATAACAAGCACACATCCCTTATATAATAAAAGGAGTCCCAGAAAGATTCTAGTATTACTTTCTTTACTGATCTAGCTGGAATAAAGCTTACTCCACAAGCTCATAGCCCTGGAGGTTCATACATACTTCCTCAGGAGCAAAACTACTACTTGTTGTGCCACGTTAGAAGGAAAAATGTGATTTAAATCTATTTTTATCTGCAAGCTTCTGGAGAGCTAGTATACACGCGTACATTTCTTGTACTTGCATATGTAATCAATATTGTACATTTTCTGGTTTTAGTTTAAAATGACAGCTTATGGGAGTAACGCTAACTGCACAGATCAGTAGAGGCCCACTCTAGAGTTCTTTGTCCATTGACATTTTTTAGGAAAGCCCACTGCCTTTAAATTGAAAAGGCACCCAACAGAAACGGTGGGCCAGAACTGACTTCCCGATGTACATTTTAAAACAAGCACTAGTGACAACCAAAGCAACATCAAGATTAGGAGAGCACAGTCTTCAGTATCTAAGCTGCAACTTCATCCTCTGGGAAAGTAGCCTACAGAAAACCCATGAAAATACTAACATAGAAGTTTAGTCTTTTTTCAGGTAAAGGAAAAGTAGAAGACCCAAAAACACCCTATGCCTTGCATATTCTGGATGTAACTTAAATACAGTGTGAATAATAATTTTAAATATTGTTATATACCTGAATGCAGTAGGAACAGAAGACATGCCACGCTGGCTTAATCCAGTCATTCATCTAGCTCAGTATTCTACCTCCAAGCACAACAGCAGAAGATACCACGTAAGCAGAGCATATGAGCCCAGACATTATCTGTAGTTTATTGCCTTCACTCCCCAGCGTCCACAGTCAGATGTTAGTGAGAACTAACAGCTCCTTGTGGTGTCTGCTCATGGACTTGTTATCCATAGCCATGTTTAACCCACTGACCTGCTCCACCGCTTCCTACGGCAGCAGGTCTGTCAAGCAGGGCAATACTCCCATTTGCAGAGCCAGTGCTTCTTTACAAATAGGAGTCTTGCACCGTTCCCTAATAAGAAGTTAACCCTATTTTTTAGAAAGACCACCTTTAAAATTAATTTCCAGTACCCTCAGCACTCCTTTTGAGCACTACTACATAGAAGCCAAACGCATCTCTGCACCTCTGAGACTCTTCCAAGAGTCTCCCATTGCATGGACTGTAGCAAGAAAAGAAAAAAACAAACCAGGAATTACATAAGGGAGCTTGGCTCATATTCTAGGCTAGAGAAAACCAAGCTCTTCAAGTAAGATCATTGTTGTTGGGCTTCCCCTGTCAACCACTTTGAGATCAGAAAGGGCACAGCCATATGTCCTATTCAAATGATGGACACTCTGCTGGTTGAAAGGTTTATCAACACTGACCAACCAGCCTGTCACCATTGCCATTCTCACACTGGAAGTCAGACACCACTTCAACGTGACTTGCCTTAATTGATCCTTTAAAATTTTTTTTTTTTTTCCCAAGTGTTCACATGGCCCCAAAAGCTGTAGCTGTAACTTGGTGAAGGAAAGAAAGGGAAACTCACACAGTGAAACTTAACTGCCTACCAGCCAGCTAGGCTACCTCTGGGATGGTTATCTGCTTCTTGCAGGAATAATAATCCAAAGCTACTATTTACATATTTAAACTAACCCAGCTCAGTTTGTCTCTAATGGTGCACAGAATAATCATTTGAACTATTTAGCTAGCAGATCTGAATGGCAGTAACTTCTGCCAGAGGCAGCAATAAGCTGCTGAGAACACATGCTTTTCACAGCCTAGTATCTCTTGCTAAATTCAACCAGAGCTGTCTAAATGATGAGTACATTTGAAAGAAGGTATCAAAATCATTATGATGGGCCACACACATGAATTTAGTATGAGTTTCTAAGGCACAAAGGGGAGAGAGGTGTCCCGCTCCCTTGGTTCGTTCAATTACAAGAGTGCCCTTGCCTCTTCAGAAGGTTAGTGTTAGGGATCTGCTCTGGAAACACTCATCTTAGGGCCCAGCATTTTCCATCGTTCTGCAAACAGACCAACACCTGCCACAAAAGCCAAATAACTCGGGTTTATGCTTATTTAGCAGTTGCTCCGATTCACCCAGAAAAACAACCCCAACCCTCAGTACACTGTTTTCTTCACTTGTATCATCAGCCACCTGAACCATCTTTATTACTCCCCTTTCCCTCCGTTATGCTCTCAGCATTTGTTGACAGCACAAGCAGTGCACAGGTGATACAGGGGGCTGAGACACAGAAGGAACACTGGTGAGTTAGGTGTAATTGGTTTTTTTAAACCCCTAATCTACATATTTGGAGAGGCAAAGAAACAGAGATTATATGATTCACCCTTGACATTCTGCCAGATAACTTCAATTCTGTAAAATGCCCCCTAATGACCTGAATATAATACCATGGTGTGACAGAGTCATTTAAATACTGCAGGGTTCTTCCACTGGCAGTGCAGTCTGCAGACTTAATATGTAATATACAGGATTATAATGCCACTAAAATATTACTTAGTGCTGTTGAAATCTCAAATTAATTCTGAGAGCTAAATCATTGTTCAGCTCCGCCTTTGCAGAGATACAATCCCCTGGTTGTTTTAATAACAGCGATTTTAGAACTGAAAGGTTGGTACTGTCTCTTTGAGGCTCGCTCAAATGGAGAAGTGGACTCTAAACTGTCAGGCAAATTAATGCAGTGATGCATGGATGCCTGTGACCAAGAAAATAATTTCAGAAAATGGGCTCAAATATTAAGGAGAGCTCATAGTGATGTGGCTGATGAATCATTTTATTATTTCACAATAAAAATAAAGAGACTAGTCCAGGTTTCTCTATATTTATATACATACACACTCATATGTTCCTATCCACTGCCACACTCCTCCACAGACAGAAGATTTCTTAATATTTGAGGGGACGGTTCTTGCTAAAGTAAACAGCACAACTGTTGGTAACTGATGCAACCAATCTAGGCCAGCTAAGGATGTGGCTTTCGAGTCATTCTGAGCTCTGGTTTTCCAAGCAAACTTCAGCTTTTACAGCTCTGGATTTCTCCTTTCTATATAATTCCTGTTACTAGTGAGCAATTTGTACCTCGAGGTAACTATAGCACTTCAACACTCAGATAGGCAAATCCTTGACGCTGTATTAGCAAATGAGTTTGTACATCGGTTGTAACATAGGAAGTAAGGGAAGACAAATACAGAGGATGGGCTAATTGTGAAGGCAAGTTTTTCCCCTCTGAAATTTTGCCCATTTTTAACCTTGTGTTTATATTAGTTCCTGTTTCCCAGTGAAAATACCAGGCTGCTCACTTCTACAATGAAGCTTTTTAAATCTGGGAAACATTCCCAAGAAACACTGTTAAAAGAAAGAGAGAGAGAGAAAAAAAAAAAAAAAAAAAAAAGTAACAATACCAGTGGGTAAATGAGGAACAAGATGGGGCCAAATATCAGGACTGAAAACAACTTGAGGTAGCGAGCTTACATTTGGAATAATCAATCCTTCTCCCTTATTAAAACTGTTACTTACTTCCTTATTCATTAATATTGTCCTTGTTTATGCTTGTAGCCAGGCCAAAGATTTTCCCCTCCCTCCGAATATCATTTCCTGCTATTGACAGACATGTTCAAGTGCTGGATGTGTGTATGTCTACATGGCATACTGCAGGCAGAGGCGAGACTTCTTGGCCACCATCCAAGCCAGCTGTAAATGAGCCAGCTCCAAACTGGAAGCTGTGTAAGCACAATTAGCACAGCAGTAAGCCTGATCTAACACATCCTGCCAAGAGACTGAGCTTATTAGCTCGAGCTCAACACAAAGCTAACAATGGATATGGGGCTTCTGGTTTGGCTCCACACAGAACACGGTCAGTTGAAGATGAGCAGTTCAGGCTCATGTCTGCCCATGACATACAGTGTAGGTACATGTTCTCTTAAGAGTATACTCCTCTACTGCAAGGACTACTTGTTTCCCTCTACATGGATTCCCAAAATGCTCTGACTGCAAACCAACATGACCTGAGACTGCAAGCAGCTGGAGGGAACAGGGGCCTCCAGGTGAGAATTTCAGATTCAGTGTGAGATAAAAAAGGCACCAGGCAGGAGACTTGCACCAGAAATGCCAAAGGTGTGAGGGATGGGCAGAGCAAAGGACTGCAAGACTCTTATGAAATGCCAAAGAGCACTCCACCTCTAGCTTCTCAGCTTTTATCAGGTCCAGGGCCACAATGATCCAAATACCCCACATTACCACACGGCAGATGTTAAACGTCGGGATGGATGTCTGCCTGTGCAGAGCGTCCAACCAATGAAGAATCCACTGCATTTCATGGATGTTTGAACAATCCAAAAGAGGAACGTGCTCAAAGAAGGAAATCCACTATCAAACTGGGGCGTGAAAAAGCAGCACTCCCCTGATGCTGTAGTTTCTATTAGAGGAGCAGTGGTAATCTGGTGGTTGGCAATAGTTTGCAAGAAAAATTTGGGGACTCAAAGCAAAATGAGACAAAAACCAAAGAGTAGAAATGAAAATCATTATGGGGGGAAAAAAAAAAAAAAAAAAAAAAAAAAAAAGGCACATTGTAAGAAGGGTGCCTGAAGAGACTGGGAATGTTTACATTTCAAATGATAGTAATCAAATGGTCCTTGCTTAACTGGCCTACAGAAGTTAGTGAGCTTCTGCCCACCCAGTAAGAGCACATGAGCAAGCAAAAATTCCAGTAAAATAAATAGTGCCCCGTTCACAGGCAACAAAAGGAAACACCTTCTCATTCAACATGCAATTATTTTGTTGAGTTCTCTGCCACCAGACTGTTGCTGTGGCAAACACTGTCTTTGAAAGGTGGTGTTGACGACTGTTTTCTCCTTCCTCCCACTCTATTTGTAAAGCAGTACTTTTAGTTCTTTGAGCTTCTCACTGTATGGGACTGCAGAGGTGATCCTCTGCGTGTTCACATTCTGCACCTCAATCAGGTTTATTTTCACTTGTGAAACTGTAGATTACTTAGTATATACAGAGCTTTTCCATGACTTGTTAGCTCAAAATCTTTCCTTTTAAAAGTCTTAGGTTCATCTGTGGAACAGACTACATTCTCAGCAGAGTACAACTAGTTTAAACAATTCACCCTGATCATCAGTTCAGGCCATATACCTGCCAGCATTTCACACAGTATTTCCTGCACTCTGAGAACACAGATCTCAGTCATACTTATCTTTATGATTCAAGGCAGCATTCGATTCACTGAAGAGCATTTCAAAGGAATTTTTTTTCCTTCTTTCTCCCTGTCCTTTCACACACTTCTAAAAACACAAACAAATCAAACTGGATTAATCACACCAGGTTAAGAGATGGACTTAGCCATAGACAAAAGAAAAACAGAGCCGAGATTACATTCGCATTGTTCTTTTGTCTCGAGAAGGAAATAAATTTCTCTTCTCTTGAAGACCTGACAAAGAAAGCTGTGCTATCAGAAATATCAAGGCCTAATAAAATGTGTGAAAAAACAGTTGTACCTTGAATTTTCTAACTTCACTAAGATTAAATAGAGGAATTCAGTGAAATATGAAACGTATTCATGTTCAATATGAAATGTATTTAAAAATCTGCAACGGTATTATTATTACAAGTTACTTTAACCTTACTTAAAATTTGTCAGTCATTTGAAAATACATATCTAACATATTATCAACCATTAACAGACAGTTCTGAAACAAGATCTCAACTTATATTTATCTTATATCTAAAACACATCTAATCTATATAAAACATGTCCAATATAGACGATATACATATGTGCAAGCTTTACAAGGCAAATTAACCATTCAGTCCCTTTCCTTATATATGTTTTCAGTGAAAAGATAAAGATTCTTGGCCTGTAAATCAGCTCATCTAAAATACCCTAGAACACAGTTCTGATAGTTGGAAGAAAACATCAAGAAGATAAAGACTAAGGGCAAGGGGGAAGAGGGTGAAGTAGTAAAATACTTGCCAGTGAACTACAAATACTTTTGTACTGAACAAAAATAAGTATTAAATCAGCTTATTATTTCTTTTGGAAATACTTCTTTGCACAGAGGAATGCAAGCTAGCATCCTTTTTAAGGTCGTAAGAACCTTGTCCATATCACCATAAAATAGGTTTAGTACAGGATACAGCAATCTCCCAGGTGGTTACATGATAAACAGAATATTTGAATACTGATTCTATTTTGTCTCCCTTCAAAGCAATACTTACACAGGGAAAAAAAAAATAAATTAAAAAATCAGAAGCCATCTGCCCAAGGAAGTACCTCAGACTAAGAGGCCTATTTTTACTGAGTAAGTGTACGTTGCTTTTTGTTTAGACAAAATAAATCCAGGATAAACTGCAATGTGTCTGCAGAAGGTTCTTCTATTTTTAACCAATACTGTCCTGCCAGTATCAATTCATCCAGATAGAGAACCCTTCATTAAAAATATAATTTATTTTGGTTGTTTTTCACTATGCTGAAGTGACATCCTTCCCAACCACTGTCAAAGGCAATTAAGAACATGGAGCTTTCGAGAACATGATTCAACCGTGATTCCTGTTGGCCTGCCTAAAAAAGTTTCCTTATAAAGGCTTGGGAATTCTTAGATGGGAATATGAAAAGCCAAATGGCATGAAAAGTATTATGTGGATAGTCATATTATCATGGCAAAATCAACGATAAAAACTCTTTGCACATTCTCATAAAGGCACGGAAGCTACAGACCAGATATACTACAGAACAAGATAAAACACTGGAACATCTCCAAAGAAAAGAAACTCTTGTACCCTGTTCCTGCTACCTAAACAGGTGGAGTTTTGTCCCTTTTTCACTTCAAACTCAGGGTGCTACAGTATTTTACTGAAAACACCACAGCATTGAAAACAACTCGAGTATGATGTTACCAAAATTTTACTCAGTTATACTGTACAATATTTTTGGGGTATTTGTCCACATTTCTCTGTGTTCATTAGGAAAGCACCCGTATCTAAGGAGACAATGATCAACTTTAAACACAGTTTGCCTTTGAATCACGGCTTACTTTTACAAAAGGTAACTTACAGCAACTAGAGCATTTGTATTTAAGCTGGTCATTGAAACAGTCCAACAGCTTCAGAATGACTTCTTAGCTCCGTATCATTCCCTCTCAGTCGACTGCTGTAGCTACAGACCAGTAGCCATCACCGTTCTAAACTAAACCAACCCAGAAGACTGACCAATTTTCATAGTGTATGTCACAGGATCCAGGATTTTTCTACCAATAACCACTGAGGTAAGCAGGGGGAAAAAGGGACTCTCCATTCCCCAGTCCCCACCCCAGTACTGACATGACAAGGGGCAGAGCATCCAGAAAGCAATGGAAACATTACCAGTTCAGCTGGCTAGCTTCAGACTCAAAGCCTACCTCAGCTCAGGTTTACAGATTTGAAATTGCAGAAATGCAAACAGAAGAAGTGACTCAAACATCAGTGGCCTCGACAGCAATTGCTGTACCACATCTGCCTACCACTACAGCATGGGAACACTTCCAAAATTATTACTATAACCACCTCAACCAGTTCTTCCCATCTTCTTTTAGAAGGTGAGATGCCTCCACTTTCTTATGTCTATTTCTGTCAGCAAAGTTGGTTTTGCAAAGGACAATTTCCCTTCCCCAAACTTCCAGCCTTTTCTCTGGCTGTGCCTTTGCCTTATTCTTCCTGCCATAAGACCTTCTCAGCTATTTAACTCTTGATTTTACTCCTCTTCCTTCTTTCCCTTCTTCCGTTGTCCAACATTTGTGTTGCTGTGTCCACACAGGGGTACCCACAGAAGTCAGATAATATGGCACCTACTGCAACCAGACATTACATGTTTGACTGGAACAAAGCATAAGCTTTACTTTAACAAGTAAATAATGCTGCAATTTCACACCAGGAGAATATTATTAAATAATCATCCACACATAAAGATGGGCTTCAAAAGCTTTGTAGGGGAGGGGAGGAAGAATCAAAGAAGCCTTATCAATGTGCAGAACCCAAGATCTTGCTCAGTTCCAGGTCTAGCAAGGATTCTTCTGGGAATGCCAATTCAGGGCCTGAAATGGGGGGGGGGGGAATAAAAAAATCTACCGACTTGTACTTTAAAGAAAAACTCTAAGACAACTATGCTGCCCTTTTGTAACTTCTGACATAATTAATAACTTGACTCAGCAATAAGCCCCTCTTGGTATGATTTTAAACCTTCCACTGTCCATACCCTGAGTGTCCTCAAGGACACAGCCACATTACTGGGGGGATTTTTCACAGTGGCAAAGCTGGAACAAGCAGGTCCTACCCTTGACTGCTTGTTACCAGCTCACTTGGCACTGCCCTCTCCCCACCCCTTCTGGTAGCATTAGGACAGCTTTATGGTACTGTGTAGTGAGCAGAGTTTGTTAAGCTAAAAATAATCCATTCATCCTCCCCCTCCCTCCCCATTTTTGCCAGGTTATTTTTAAAATGGATCAGTTCTCTGCCCTCATTCAACAGGCAGTTCAGCTCAGCTCAGCTGGAAGGGGAAGGGAGTAGGAGGAGGAGAAGGTGCATCTCTGCCAGCCACGGGGTGTAAGAGGGACTGCAGGGTGTCCTTCAGCCCACCTTGCCACTAAGACATAATACATTTGTGACACTGCAGACTAACACACAGGTCCTCACAATCCCAGCTTCCGCTGGTGTTTGCAAAGTCTCTAAAGGAGCATGTTCTATTTCTACAGTTAGAAAGAAGAGGTTTGCATAATCTTAACCCTCATATCCCAGGAGCCAGAACTAATTCCGTGCTTGTCTGATTTGACTTGGGGATTCTACGCTGACGCAGTAGGACTTAGGAAACAGCTCTTCATTGTAACTTTGTTTGAGTGCTCATCTTTTGTTTGCATTACTCTAGTTTGAAAGATGACAGCTATCAAGTCAGATTACCGAATGCCACTCACAGTGACATATGCCAAAAGTAAACCATTAAGACCGTCTAAATAGTAGAGTTAGGCTTAATATGTAGGTTGCTGGGCATTTCATTTAGTAAGAAATAATTCTAGAGCAATTCAGTAATTAAAAAAGTGCCTTGTAACTTTTTTCTTTAAAAAAACAAACTCATTCTTAAAATTCATTGGACTGGTCATATAAAAACACTTCTGAATTCCTAAAAAAAAACCCCACACCTAAACTGTAATGAATTTAGGCTGCCAAAAAAATAAAGAGAGAGAATTAAAAAAAAAAAAAAAAAAAGGGGGGG
>JAAGNO010027016.1:0-55376 GCA_033439905.1 Ceryle rudis
ACATCCACAGCCTTCCCCCCATCCAAAAGGCGAGTCACATGGTCACAGAAAGAGATCAGGTTGGTTAAGCAAGACCTTCCTTTCATAAACCCATGCTGGCTGGCCCTGATCCCTAGGCTGCCCTGCAATTGCCATGAGAGCTCACTCAAGATGACCCTTTCCATGATCTTTTCTCACACTATCTATTAAGGTTTTCCAAGGTATCATTCTAGTCGACCAGGTCTGCAGATGATCGTGAACAGCAAATGACCATTCCAGTTTACTGTGACAGAAGTAACTGCTATTATTGAACCTTTCCACATCACGAAGTGCATAGTCATTAAAGCCTAACTCATACCATGGCATCAGGCTTACAAAAACAGAAACATCAATATTCAAATCTAAGAATCCAATGGCAGCTCAATTACTCCTCCTTCCTATTCCAACTTTACTAAAGGCTTCATTTGCAAGAGATTTTTTGCATCCTACAGTCAGCTCAACATTGTGAAAGCAATACAGGTAATTAGTAGGCCAAATTCACGACAAGAAATGCCACAGGTTCCTACTGCTATAGTTGGCTTTCCGCTTCCCTTCACTGCATTAGCATGTTAAAACTGCATTAGCATGTTACAACAGCTACCACAGCAAGGCTGATAGATGACCTCATTTTTGGCTTTGCAACATTAAAATTGTTATAAAGCTTCACGCCACCCCAAGCAATTCCACTGAATGACTAATTCTGGCTGTAACACTGTAGAAAGCACAGGGGTAAAAAAGGACAGTTCCACCAACTTGCACCTGCTAGCCTAGTTCTAACCTGTAGATTTCAGTTGCAAAGCCACGATAATTTCTAGGTTTGGAGAACACATTTAGATCCTTTCCATAAAGGAGTTACGCAGCTCTAGCATTTCCCTCTAAGTATATTTAAGATTATTTCCTGGACTTGGAGGCTGATTGCAACTTTTGTGTTTTATCAATCCATGCACAGCCTTGGACACCATATTCTCCCCCTCCCCACTTCCCTAGTTAAGGAGAGTTTTCCTAAGTTCAGCTGATATTTTTGAGGCAATTCACTGCTGGATGAAAAGCAGTGTCTATTAAAACATTACCTGGTTATTTACAGCAAGGTCACCCTCCTGAGGGAAGCTAGAGGGAAAGGTTCTACAGAACCTAAAAAAGAGAATAACAGGCCTTTTTAATAGGCCCACTGAAACTTTCAAATCCAAAACCAGAACGTTCTATCCAGCACACCACTCCTCATCTGTCCATACACTGGCCACCTCCATCCTACCCTTCAGGTACATGCTAGCTGAGAAACTGAAAATCTCTTCAGTTCATTATCTATATTATCTCAGCAATGCAGTTTTGACTGGACATGCCTGCATACTATTCCAAGCCTTAAGGCTTGCACTCCACCTAACACCAACTCCATGGAGAGCAACAGGTTTTGACAGTGCAGAATACGAAGCAAACCACTGATTTTATTCCTATGCTAGACAGCCATACAAGAATCTTAAAATTGCTGGGTTCATTTATGTGATAATCTGGTGAGAATGTAAGTGATTCTACACTGAAATTCAACTACTTTCATGTATCATCAGTGGGAAATTTACCTCTGCTGTCCAGATGTGGTTACCTCAAGAGCTGCTATGTTATGCACAAGTTGTCTTTCAATAAAGAAACACTTCACAGGAAATATAGAAACACAAAGAAAGTACATTCATATAGGCAGATAAAGTCTAACATCTAATCAAAGATGCACAGAATGGTAGGGGTTGGAAGGGACCTCTTGTCCAACTCCCCTGCTCCAGCAGGGTCACCCAGAGCAGGGTGCCCAGGATCACATTGTCCAGGCAGGTTTAGAATCTCTCCGGAGAAGGAGACTCCACAACCACTCTGGGCAGCCTGGGCCAGGCTCTGGCACACTCACAGAAAATAGTTTTTTCCTCTTGTTCATATGGAACCTCCTGGGTTCCAGTTTGTACCTGTTGCCAGGCACCAATGTCAAGAGTCTGGCCCCACCCTCTTGACCGGTACCCTTTAGCTGCTGATCAGCATTGGCCAGATCCCCTCTCAGCCTTCTGTTCTCCAGGCTCAACAGTCCCAGAGCCCTCAACTTTTTCTCGTAAGATACAACTTCCTTCTATGCTCACTTTCCACATCCATGCAAATTCACACACCAGCCACCTCCTTCTTTCAAGTCCCGAGATGCATCTTGTGTTACTGACCCTATGATGCAAAAAGCCTCACTTCTGGTTCACAGCTAATTAGCTCAGATACCTAAGCATCTGCAGAGTTAAGTGGTACACTTTTAAATGATTGCTGCCTGGGCACCCAGGATGCTGTGCTTTTAGCCTGTTTCCCCCAGAGAACACAGTTGCTGCAGTAGCTAAAAGAGACAGCCTTCTCCTGAGCACCAGAGGCTGAAGCAGTAAGATAATGGAGATCACACATTGATGTGCTACTGTGTCTGTTCAATGAAGGAGTGAGAGTAAGTTGCAGGATGCTACAAAAATCCTGCAGCATCTTGCTACACCCTCCTTCTGGTTATGTTACTGAAAAATAACAGCTGAAGTATAAATAGAGTGGGATAACTTCACAGAAAATTTACTAACAGGAAGAACTTCATCTGCAGCTTTAGTTGAATAGAATATGTAAACACTACCAAGTTCAAGTCAAAGTGGATTTTTCTACAAGTATTGAGATAAATTGTGTTGAGCATTGATTTGGTCTAGGACATAAACAGCCCTTCAAGGTGATTAAATAAAAAAAGATGACAAATTTGCATCCAAAGCTTCTCATAAATACATAGCACTACACCTAAAGCTATAGATTCAACTCCAGTCACTTTGCCTGTATTTTTCTGAAGGAGGTATTACCAAACAAAATAGCTGTCTAATCATTAGGTTTACAATCATTATCCAACTATGTAAACAAAATAGAACTACCAAACAAGACACTGAAATTACATATTTCACACTGTTTTTAGTACTTGCTTAAGTGGTTAACTTAAGAAGCAAGAAAAGAAAAATGATAGACCAATTCATTCAGTGGGTTGGAAATGCATTGCCACCTTAACACCCTTTCATTTGTATCACTATACAGACTCCCAACAGGATATTTATTAGCCAGAATCCTGACATGGTATTAATGAGGTTGAAAATGCACATACTGATTAAGTAACACATCTGCTTCCATCCACTTTACAATAAATAAAAATAATTTTTAAAAAGATGCTAAATACTTCCAGAGGGCTTTGGAATCGCTAGCTGCCTGCAACAGGCTCGCTACCAGCAAGGGAACCGGACAACCTCTCTGTTTCCATTTTGGAATTAAGACCTTTAAAGCAAGCATTCTAAGAAGTCACAGATCCCTGGTAGCCCAAATACATCTAAGAGAGATGGCACCTCTACCTTATTTCTAATATCAGACACAGTATTCATGCATCATTCATAGCCTTATCACAATCACAGCAGATGTACAAATAACTCCAGATCAAAAGCTCTGTCAAGAAGACTAAGAAGTAATTGAAAATTCTTTCCATATAGACACAAGAGAATTTAAGTGTTCATGATGTTATGAACTCCTAAAAGAAGTTGAACCTCCTCACTCAAAGCTATTCACTGTCACGTACCCACAGGCTGGAGAGCTTATGACAGCAGTTACCTCTATCTTTTCACCGCAGTTAAACACTGAATTTTGTAGGACAGCAACAAGGTTCAATACAAATGACTCAACCCTAAAACATATGTACACGAGTGTTGCTAGTAGAACACTAAGGATAACATAACAAACACGGAAAAGCCTGGTAAGTACACGCAATAGATAATCATAAATTAGCTCTTTCATTTTGACTCTTTCTGTTGGACTCTCTCCAATATGCCCATGTGTCTCTTGTCCTGAGTAACACAGAATGGGACAGAGTACTCCAGGTGGACAAACCAGTGTCAAGTAGGAATTTATATTTAAAACAAGACCCAAAAAAAAAAAAAAAAAAAAAAAAAAAAACCACAAACAAAACACCACACACACACCAAAAAAACAAACACACACAACCACAGCATACCACAACAACCAACTAACAAACAAACACAACAGACCAACCCCTATGGTGGATTCTCAAAGGGACCTTTGGAAATCATCCTGTCCAACTCCCCTGCCAAGGCAGGGTCACCCAGAGGAGGCTGCCCAAGATCACATTGTCCAGAGACTCCACAGCCTCTCTGGGCAGCCTGGGCCAGGCTCTGGCACCCTCACAGCAAAGAAGTTTTTCCTCCTGTTCAGACGGAATCTCCTGGGTTCCAGTTTGCTCCTGTTGCCCCTTGTCCTGTCACTGGGAACCACTGTCAGGAGCCTGGCCCCATGCTCGTGACCCCCTTGAGCCCTTTAGCTACTGATAAGCATTAATCAGATTCCCTCTCAGTCTTCTCCAGGCTCAACAGCCCCAGAGCTCTCAGCCTTTCCCTGGCACAGAGATGCTCCAGGACTTTCAACTGATGTTGACCTCACCAAGGCCTGGCCAGAAGGAAAGACACAGGCACCTGGGCCAAGCTGATGTCCTGCACAGGAACAGGCACAACTCATCACACCAGTGTTCTCAGCCTGGAGAGGGCCACTCCCAGCACTGTTCCCAAGCCAATCCGGTCTGAGCCTCCTACTCAGACTCAGTGTCCCACTATTTGAGATCTTTACCCCAAAATTCTGGCTGATCCACAGGCAGTGGCCTCTGCAGGGCACCCACTCAGCCTCATCCTAGGGCTCTTTGTGTACATCCCCCTATACAGATGTCATCCATGCAACCATATTTAAGTCCTAATGGTACAGAATTTCCAAAAATCTTTAAATCAGAAATTAGCAGCATCTCACAACTTGTCCACATCTGGCACTGTCTTTACTTAATTATTTCATGGTACAAGGACAAATGAGAATACGAAAGAGCCACAGCCCTCCCTCCATATAGGTGACATGAAGTACAAACAGCGCTTAAAGGTAGGCAAAAACTAATATTACAGAAGATAAATCTCTTATAACCACAGATGTTGGGATTATCATTTATTTAATACAAAACTTTCTCTCTCAAGCTAGGAGAACTTTATCCACTGCAGATTACTAATAATCATTTTAGATTTTTTCCACAGGTGATGTAAAGCTATGTGTGTGAAGGTCAGAAAGAATATCCTGAACATAAAAACTAACAGTTGCAGAAGCAGATGTTTGAAATGCACTGTCAGCAGGAGGATCACACAGTTGAGATGCAGCCGAGTTCTCCATTTCAGCTACTAAGACCTTTTGGAGCTGGCATTACCTTTTCTTCAAAGATATGTCAAAAACATCAACACTGCCATTTACTTTGCATATATATACGGACAAAACGAATTCCCAGTCGTAATGCAGTAGAGAATGGAGTGTTCCTGAGGTTTGAGAAATTCTTCACCTGTCTGGCACTCTTCCCAAACTCCATCATTCTCCAAAAAAAAGTGGGGGATTTAATTTCACTGTCAATTAAACTGTCAACCTACAGCATGTTTATGAGTGCATCCCTTAATATTTGCAATTAATGAAATTAATTGTATTTTTTTCACCATGCAATCCAAGATTCAAACCTCTTTCTTCAGGCGGTAAAGACTAAGACAATAAATACCTCAAGTGTCAGATAATATGTCGTCTTAGAAAATAAATCTTGTCAAGTCATTTAGCTTGAGCACTCACATCACCTTTACGAAACTGCAATTGCCATTTTGCCCTCAGCAAAGTACAACGTAGAACAAACACAGCGACCGACTTCACAAGGTACACTTCCTTTTCCCATGCGCCTAAGCTCAGCCACAGAGAATCAAGTGTCCAGTCTACTGCATTGCCGAGACTCCCCTCTTCTTCGGGAGTAAGACTCATTTGCCAATTTAAATAGAAATAAAAACAGTGATCTGTGTACACAGCAGCACGAACTTCTATTTCAGCATTATTGCATGCTGCTTTAAACTAATCCCCCAAAGCAAACGGTGGGAGAAGTCCAGCACACTCCCTGGAAAACCTAAAGCCTCAGAACACATTTGTTCCGACAACATCAGCTGATCCACAGCATGTCTCCTTCTTTGCCTCAGGAAAAAAGAAAATATCCTCAGAAGTTAAGGGTTTAAGGCTTTCCTCCTGCTCTGTAACTTTTATGCACTCGCTCAAAAACATCTGATATTTAATCATGCAACTTTTGCAGAGAAAAGCAAAGAAGCATGTACCAAAGCCAGAAAGCAGAGTCACTTTCACTTGGAATAAGTCATCCCAGTAACTTAAAGCCCAACTGTCAAACCAAATTTTTAGTTCACCACACTAGTAAAGCTTTTGAACTTTCTTGTTTACCTATATACTGAAGTCTATTACCCTCTACATTAAAAAGAAATCTCTTTCCATTTTGGTACTACCCACCGAAATGACAAAACACATCCCGTGTTTCATCAGTTTTTCTGGATTAATTTATACTTCCAAAGGTCGACGGACAGCAAGACAACCACAGCAGAAAAATACTGTCTTTTAGCTAGGTACACAAAGTCACACGTGCACAACCAGCGCAAAAACGCAGTAAGAGACTTGTTACAAACATATTGCACTGGCTCTTAAAAATCAATGATCAATACCCAAGTCAATGCTTACTGTGTATATGCAAGCACTGAATTCACCCCGATGCACTTACACAGAGTATGTTCAGATTCCCTGCATCTGAATCACATAAATTTAATCCCCCAGCAAACGAACAAAAAAGGGCACATTCCAACAGGTTCTGTTGTTGCTCTTTCTCCCAGAAATCTGAAACAAGACAGCTCTTTGGAAAATCAGTTTTATCATTTCAAATAATATATTTTGATCAATAAGGCACGATAACAAAAGCCTGAATAAGGTGAGAGCTCTTTAATGTTTCAAGATGCAGTTGACTTACACAATACTTGGTGTTTTTTTCAGCTTTGGTCATTTATACCTAAATAGCTGAACTATACCATCATTCATCTGATGTACTTTAATACAACATATATCCAAACTCCCCTCCTCAAGAACTTGACAATCACTTCTTTGCATGGAGGTCCCCAGATACTACATCTCCTGTTTCAACAAAATAGCTGAGAAAGAGGAGCGACTGGCATTCCAAGAGTTTTCAGAGTGACTATCATTATTTCCAAGTTGCAGCTTGACATAATTCTGCACCAAGTCAGCTTTTGCTCCCTGTTGTGAGCTATTTGTACACATGCAGGGAGGCTCACACTGCTACGGAGAGGCTACTACACAGCAATGATTCACCCTCCTCCAACCACTAAACTGTTGAAAGAAGTTAAAGAAGTCAAGCAATAATGATACTCTTTCCACAATAGGGAGCCCCAAAAGGTTGATCACTGATGTGCCTGCCATTTTTCTACCACCAAGTAGGAGAGAACAGGTACATTAAGCAGGAAAAGCAGCTGTAGTCTTATATTTCACAGCAGCAAACAATGCTTTGACAGCACCTTCATTTTTCAACTCATTTGTCTCCTAGATTTTAGTAACAACAGAAATGTTAAAACACTACTGTTACCACAGCTCCAGAACTGAGTATACCTTCTCCTCCAAGATGTAGTCCACAATAGCACTCCCCCCATACCTGAAAACAGCATTTAAGGAGTTGCAAAGTTACAGAGCTCCAAGAATGGTAGCGAGCAGTAGTAACACCCCACATCAGTACATGACAGGTGCCTCTTATACCCACACACTTCAAGAGTTTTAGCTCCACCCTCAATTACGTAATTTTCAAGAAAAAGTACTCTTAAAAGTGACTGAAGGAAAAAAAAAAGCAAGGTTTATATCTTCTACCATTTTCTCCAACCCATCCACTTAGCCAGTGCATTGGGATCTTTGCACTGCCTAAACAAGTACTTTCCAAGTGTGCAGATGTCATATTTTCTCCAAGACAGAGATTATTTCTGAAGTTTCATCATCATTATTTCAAAAATCACACCAGAATTCACAACACACTTCACAAATTCTTTTGAGCAGAAAAATTAGAAGTCAGAAAACACACAATTCATAACCGAGTAGCGTCTGGTATGGCATCCCTAAGAATTAAAGCAACAACTTCCCCTTAGATTAATAAATAAATAAAATCAGACTGCCTATTCATTTAGAGAGAGGAAATAAAATAAAAAAACCCATAACCCAAAACAGCACAGAGTACAGGGAATGTCTTCAAGCTACTCACAAGGCACACTGAAACGGGTATCTTAAGTCTCACCACTAAGGCTTTATTCTACTAGTAGAGGGCTTAAGATTATTTCCCAGTTAGAAAAACCTGCTCAAATTCCACAATAAAGCAGAATCTGTTTTGATAGGCTTGCCACTGTGTAAAAGGTTAATGGTCAGATGTTCAAGACTTGCTGCATTAGCGTTTGTTAGTAATAAGAATATTAGCAACTGTGTTTTTGTAGACTGCTGGCCAAGATGACAATAACCCTGTTAAATTTTTTTACATCCTTCACAAAGGATTAGAAATTAGATCTTCTACCATCTTTCCTTGGGTTTGTATCATTCTTAAAGGTTTTATCGTAATATAAAGCTATTCTCAGTCTAGATGATAGCTGAATGTCAGTTCCAGTTTCTAATGACATTCACGTATCTACACGCACACCTTAAGACCATCAAACGTCGAAAGCCTGAGACATAGCTAACAATTCAAAGACTGCTGAAGTCAAGTCATGTTTTCTTCTCCCCACCCCTAAGCACACAACATACCTGACATAAGAACTATTCAGTATTAATGAAGCATTTGCTGGTGGAACTGAGCTCGTGAACTACAGAACACGTGAAGAGTTTTTACTACAGTCAACAGCCTAAAAACCAGCATCTAAAATTGTTTGGTTATTCGAAATAGAATAGAGGTGCAGGCTTTTTAACTGTTCATTTCTCAACCCTGTGAAATGCAAAACCTTCAAAGTAACCCATTTTTATCATTTTTATCCATCGAGGAAAAACTAATGAACTAATATCACCCAGAACAGTTTTACCCAGTATCTCATCTAACTGAGAATAATAAAGAAAGAAAGCTCTGTGCAAATATCATCGACATGTCAATTTAGGACGCAATTTAGGAACATTTAGCAGTTGCTGTCTTTGGATGTAAAGAATTGCTGCAGCTGAAAGGCCAGTTTTCATTTCACATTATTTCAACAGTCACTGGTCCAGCAACTGTGTCCAGACACTCCTATAACGGAACTCAAATCTGAAAAGAAAGAGGGTTTACAACGCCAATAAAATCCAAAGCATTGGGAACACTGTGCTACTCTATACTGAAAAGAAAATTCTAAGTAATAGCATCTCCACTGAAATAAGTCTCAAACTGCTTTAGATTCCAACTACATTCTCCTCTACATCTGTCAAACCTCTTTTCAGCAGGGAAATATTATCTGAGCTGTTCAAGAAGCACATGTTGCTTGGAGTTACGGTTTGAAGCAGCCTGAACTAATGAGACTATATTCTTTTCTTTGAAAGGCACAGCTCTTCTGCTGGAAGACGCTATTTCAGCTACTTAATATTTTCCCATGTCAGCCACGTGCCAACCACACCAAGATTCCTCACTGCCAGTGAAAAAGCTGAGTATCTGGAGCTCAAAAGGTTTTGTGATTTTGAGAGTTTCATTGCAACACTAAACTTTCTGGAGCAAAACTGGAATGCGAGAGCCAACAGCTATTTCTAAGTACTTCCTACATGCGACACAGCATTACCACATAGGTTTAGACGCTGGTACCGGTGAGAAATAGCTAGATAAAGGAGGTTTGCTATAAATATGACCTGGTGGAGTTGCAGTCTAAAGGAGGGAGTTGTTGGGGTTTTTTTTAATTGCATATATTGAGTTATTCTCTTAATTAGGAGTCACCTGAAGAACCTTCGGAATAGAAAAGACTTAAAATACATACTTTTCCCAGAAAAAAAATGTTTCACATGAATCAGATCTACTGGTTTCATGACTCAGGGTCCAGTGCACGTTAGACAGCAAATTGTCTATGAAAGTTTTACTCATCAGCTCTGCTTTTGAAATGCATGTGCAGGCTGCTATTTCGGGTTTAAAAGTCTTCATGACTGACAAATGAACTAAGCTACAGTTAGGTAACACAAATCATGAATACATGAAAAGACTAACACAAGTCCCATGCTGTGAAGACAACCACACACAGTGCTTCACAACCTCCTCCCACTTCAACACAAACTTGGCTGCAATGCTGTATCTCGAGCATCTTATTCAAGAAACATATTTATACCACATAAACATGTATTAATTCCACATAAACATGTTTTAATTAACACTTTAAAAAAATGTTCTGCTGAAGGCATCATCTATCCCACAGAAATTCAAAGAGAAAGGCGCAGCGGTGCCTGTGCTGTATCCTTCCCACAGCGTATATTAATAAACATCCATCTCTTCAGTGAAAGACGGGAGGAAAGGGAAAGGACTCCCAGAAGGGTACAACCCAGACCCCAAGAAGCCAACAACCACTCACCATGAAGCAACTGACACAACAGAGAGAGAACAGGCACAAAACTACCACTTGCTTAGTCAAATGCAGAGATTTAGCCAGGGACTACGTACTTTAATCAGGCACTGCCAGTCTCAGCAACCAGCTGTACAAGACTCTAGAAGAGGGGTTTTTGCCCACTCCTCTCTAAAACCTTACTCACATAAACATCATATCTGTCTATTCAAGATGTGTCGCTGAAGAGTCACGCAAATAACACAAGTCTTTCAAGTGACAACCTCAATAGCATCAGGACTTTTTTTATTACATATAATTTAAGGACAAGACAGGCCCACACCACAAGATGGTTTTAAGCAGCTCTCTATTTCAGCTGCTGTCCATCACATGCTGCTGGATTGAACCCCTTCCAAAAGTGGCAGGCGATGGCGGTTCCAAAAAACACACAATGCAAAGCTTCACGAGTTATCAAGGCAAAATAACTCAAAAATTTCTTCTTCAAATCTTGACCAATACTGTTTGCTCTTTTTAACTCGGGTGGCGCTTAAAAAACCAATATCCGCAGGCTTCCCGATACAGGCTATTTTTTCTACTTTTGCACATCCTACGCAGTTCAAGAGTCTCCGTAGCACTCCTTCAGGAGCAACCACATACAAATCTAAGCTTAGAAGACTTATCTCCATCTTGCCCTAAAAGCTGTTTTCACACTGCTGCACGGACTACGGGCTCTGTAATCCAGTTGCGTGTCTTGTTTACCCACTTCACACCACGAAAGCAGAAACCGCGCTCAGAATCTCTCCACTAGAAACCACACAGGGCACCGAAGACAACCTCATTTTCTCTAACCCTGCGGCAGGCAACACGAGCATCACCCTTCCCAGCCCAGCCCCGGCGAGACAACCGCTCTGCCTCGCACAGCGGCAAGCAGGCAAGTAGCAAAACAACTTCCACCTTTTCCAGCCGGGCTCCCACCAAATCCACCCCTCCCGCCTGGCTAGGAAGGAAGCCCCCGCACAAAGGGGGTCACCCTGGGCATACAAAGCAGGGGAACTGATGGGGACCAGGAGACACCCCCCACGAAAAACCCTGCTACGGGGAGCGGGCAGCCCGGAGGGTGCTGGCAGCTGCACCCAAGGAGTCCGCAAGTGCCTGGGCTCAAGGGCTTGGGGAAAGGGGTAGAAGGGGGGGGGGGCGTGGGGGTCGCCCCCCATCCCTCTCGTCGGCTTACCTTCGATGGCGATGACATGCTCGCGGATCTGGTTCTGCAGCACCGGCGCCTCCACCCGCTCCAGCAGCTCGTAGATGGAGTAAATGTTGGGGTGCACCGACTCGAAGCGCTGGATCTCGGCCCGGATGGCTGCCGAGTTGGCCAGCTGCTGCTGGTAGTTCATGGCGCGGCCGCTTCCCTCCGCCGCCGCCTCCTCCCGCTCTTGCCCATTCTCCTCTCGGCCCTGAAGGGGATGGTGAAGAGCGGGAGGAGGCGGCGCTGCCCCGAGCGCTGTTGCTCCTGTTGTTGGCCGGCAGCTCCTTGCTGTGCCTTGGCAGCAGCAACCCTGACTGTTCATCTGAGCTTTCCTGGGAACCCAGCGGGTTTCGTGGGCCTGCCCAATACATCACCAGTGCTATCTCCTCCCTCAGACCCCCCCTTCCCCCCCCCCCCTCCTTCTCGATGCAGAAAAGGAGGTTGGGCTCAGGGTATGGTCTGATGCTGATGTAGTACACGCAGAAACCCAGGAAAGTGTGATTCGTCGCTCAACACAAGGACGTGTTTTTATCTTTCACGTCATAAGAGCACCTGTTAAAATAAAACAAGAAACTGGCTGAATATTTATGTTGCCCTGAGATAAGCTTCACCTTGTCATGTTCTAAAATATCTTTGTACGCTTTGGATTTTAGAGCTTTAGTTGCAAAACCAGTGTATGTGCCCTGGGTGCCTCCCCCGGCCCAGGAGGAGTGTGGATGCTGAACGGGCTGAGGACAGTGGGCTGCAGGACCTCCACTGCTGTTGTACCTAATGCTTTAATGAAATACTTACAGCTTCGGAACTATTTTGTACTAAACTCCTTTCTTCCTAACTTGTTTCATAAATTTGGGGTTTTTTTTTGGTTTTTTTTTTTTTTTTTCTTCCCACTGAGGGTGTTCAATAAATACAGACAGAATGGTTTGGGACCTTAAAGATCATCTAGTTCAAACTCCCCTGTCCCTCTGAAGGGACACCTTCCACTAGACCAGGTTGCTCAAAGCCCCATGCAACCTGGCCTTGAGCACTTCCAGGGATGGAGCATCAACAGTTTCTCTGGGCAACCTGTTCCAGTGTCTCAGCACCCTCGCAGTGAAGAATTTTTTCTTTAGATCCAATCTAAATCGGCCCTTTTTCTATTTAAAGCCATCTCCCCATCCTGTCGCTATATGTCTTTGTAAAAAGTAGATGGAGGTTACAGGGAAGTTCAGTGGAAATCAAGGATTGTGTCATGTACAGTGAACAGATAGCTGTACTTCCTGATGGTGGTAAAAGACAGGTTAAACACCATGCCTGTCCTTGCTTGGTTGCTCTTTTCATCTTGGACTGTTGTAGCATAACAGTAAGAATAGAACACGCTTTGTCACTTACTATTATAGATAAACTTGCACTTACAGTCTTGCCAATTTGAAGTGCAAAATTTAGTAAATAAAGCTACAAATAGGAATTGGAAACATGATCTTTTTTCTTTTAATGAAGTTCTACTTTTTGAATCTTTGGGGTTTGTCATCTCGGACTACCTGTAATGATTAAAGACATGGATTTTTAATTTTTTTTCCCTAAGATGTGAAAATCTTACATTTTAAACAACTAAATCCCCAAACCAGTCTGTTCTCACAGACAAAAGATCACATTGGCAATGTTCCGAGGCTTTGGAAAAGATTGTTTGGTTTAATATTTTTTTTTCTGCTTTTCTTAATACAGTTTTACAGAAGCCTTAAATACTTCTACATAAAACTTCCCCCTAAGAACTCCACTCTGGAAAGGTTTTTGAGATGTTAATTAGCCGGGTATTTGCATCTCATGCAAACTTCACTTGTGTATTGCCTTTAACTCTCTGTAACATAAGGCTGTGCAAGCGACAGCATTGCCCATTGTCTGCTGATTGAATCATCTAACATTTATCAGCAGCTATGATTTTTCAGCATAATAAATTACCAGCATTCATTGGATGACACCTCTTTCTAACATGAGGGTTGTGCTTCAGCCTTTCCATAAAACTAGAGAAACCACTCTTGAACAAATCTCTAAGGCAAGGCATTAGGTACAAATATATTCCAAATAATGCTATGATAGGTATCTAGTAAAATAGATGCAGCCAACTGCAGTCTGATGATGAGATGAAATACTAAACAGTAGCCTGAGCGACGTAAACATGCAAAACCTATTGAAGTTAATGATTAATAGAGTTTCGTAGTTAGCATGACAAGTGAGTGAATTGGTTGTAAGAAAACTCTTCTGAGTAAGGAATTACTTAAGCTAAAAAAGAGTTGGAGTTAATTATTAGGGGAAATCTTCATTGTATACGCAACTAAGCATGCGGTCACTGTGCTTCAGGACATTTATTTTTTTCAGGAGAGATGGAAGTTTCATGGAAGGAGGGAAGCAATTTCCTGAGAAACAAAATTGACCGTTTTGGTTCATTTGCTTGTATATTAGATTGGTATTTAGATGGTGCAATGTCTTCCACCCTTGTTGAGGAAGGTATATCTCAAGTGTTGGCCATGGTGTTTAATTTTCCTGTGTTCTAAAGGAGCAAGAGAGTGACTGCTTTGGTGTTCATCTTTATCTCAAAGTCAGCTCCTCCCTGTGACTGGGATTGCTCTCTGTCACCCTTCCAGTTGGAAGGTGCTTTCTAGAATAGGCTGTGTATGGAAGGGCCCAAGGGAAAGGTTTGGAAACTATTTCTCCTCTGCTAGTAGCGCTGTGCTTTACAGTGGATCGGAATTACTAATACTTTGCTATTGCTTTTGTTTCCTTGGATTGGTTGGTGGTTTTTTGGTTGTTTTAATGTTTGCTGTTGTTGGGAGTGGAGAAGGGACATTAGGATTGCCTGTAATCTGCTGGTGCTCTTAGTAATTGCATGTTTGTTCAAAATCCTTAACTCTGTAGATAGGCACATGAAAAATTAAACCTGAATGCAGCACTGGTTACTTCTTCTGTGGCTATTCGTGGACAGAGTAGCTTGTATTACACTGAAAGTAAGACACCCACTGGAAGTGGTGTGACGGGTTCCTGTAATGATCTATGGTGGACCGGGCACCTGCCAGCACTAAGGCCCTTTCTCACAGGTTGCTGTTTGTGGAGCTGTTGGTGGGCAGGGAGAGCCTTGCCTTAATCCTGGATGGGCTGGAGCTACGAGAAGTTTTCATTTGTTTTATATGGATGTGAACTAAAAGGCAGCATATGGAATAAAACCTGTGCTTGCAAAAATGGGAGACTTATGGCCAGTTGCCAGAATTGCTTGGGAGATATGGTTTCGGTTTTCTTTTCTGCAGTAGATGCCTCGTGTGAGCTGCATTCATCTGCTTGCCGAGATCAACAAAAACAACTGGACAGAACTTAAACTATAGCAGAGCTGCTTTCCCTGCCCCACTTCTTAGGGCTATCAGCTCCTACCAAATACTTCATATAAAGTGTACTTGTAATCAAGATAGGGCTTTAATCGTGTGCCAGATGCGCAGAACATTATTGACCTGACCAAGTGGATGATACAGAGGTAAGGAATGAGTGGTGGGGGTGGAAATTCCTGCTGCTGCTGCTGTTGTTGCCCTAGATAGGCAGCCTTTCTGCTGCTCAGATTGCTGTGTTACTTTGGAGCTGTGCTGCTGTAGCTTTTCAGTCAGGACTGAACTTGGTGCTGGTTTGACTTGATCTTCTGCAGAGGTTAGATGTGAGGAGGGTATGTGCGCGAGGCGTATTGGTACAATTGGCTGGAGGGTTATTTTACATTTTAAGTCGATCCCAAATACAGCAGAAAACTCAGAAGGCCCACTGAACCATCTTTCAGTAAGGAAATAAAACAGCACAGGTGGTCTTGGGAAATGGAGGAGTGGAACAAGTGAGGGGACTGTGGGCATGGGGCTGGGAGGGGTGGGAAAGGTTTTCCTTTAGCCAACGTGTTGCTGGAATGTCAGTTTCTATAATGGATGACTTTTAAAGTTTATGTATGTGAGTTGCTTATGATGGAAGTGAGGTTGGAGTGAATGCTACTGCATCAGAAAGTCAGCATGTGCTTTATTTGCTTTGCTTTTGGATTACTAGATGTGTAATGTGAAGGATGTGAGGAATTGTTTCCCTCTTTTTTTGCTTCAGACAGAGCTAAGCACTTGGACTTTGCATGGAAATCAAAGTATCTTTCACCTCAGTAAAGGGTTTTGTAAGGAATCCTAGATATTGACAAAATACATTCTTTTTTCCCTGTATTTACATTTTGCATGTTTTTTGTAGTAGAGTTAATGGCAACTCGATGGATTGTACAGCTGGGAGTTCACTGGGCTTCAAGGTGAGATATCTTTATCTCCAAGGTAGAGATAAAGTGATTCACCAATTATCACAGGTTTAAGAGTCTCGGATTTAAAGTGATCCGAGGTGGATCCTTGGTTATCACTTTAAATCTGAGACTCTTAAATGTGTGATACTTGAATAGTGCTGTTGATCAGTGAGGACAAAGCTAATGAACTAGGATTTCCTTCAAGGTACAGTGATGTGACTGTTGATTCTGCAGCTTCATCTGTTGAGCATCTTTTTCTAAATCCATACTTGTAATTTGCCAATTTGTCTTTACTTTTAAATTCTTATAAACGAATTGGTCTGCCAAAAACCAGCTGTTAAGTGTCAGAAACCAGAGCAGAATACTTATGTGCACATCTGGTTTACTTTAAACTGCGTGCTGATGCTGCGGCTCACATCATGGTTTTTGCTCATCGCTTTTGTTAGTGTGCAGGGCAAATGTCTTTACCTCCATACACTGATAATCAGGGATGTTTTAGAGCATAGGTGTACAACAGCAGTTAGACTATTAATGTATATATCAATTTAAACAAATCTAGGTATGCTTGAAAGCCTGTGAAATTAGAAACAAGTTGACATGACAAGGCCAGATTTAAAATAGCACATTACATTCCAGGACTTGTACTCTTAAAATTTGTACTAATTAAAGAGACGTCTAAATTATTATTTTAATAACTCTGAAATCGTATTGTTTTAAATCTCCTTACTATAGAAAATAAGATTGAGTAATACTGACAGTTACAGAAATGTTTATGTCCAGAGGATTTCTTAGAAAAAATATTGACATTTATAACAAATATGTATTTTATGTTTAAAATAGCTGTTAATGACATGTTTAACCTAACCATTAACAACAAAAGCACAATGGGGTATGTTTTGCAAAATTACTTGTTAGATCTCCACAGCAGACCTGGGTTTTGGGTTTTTTTAGTTATTTTAATGTACTGTGCAACCCATTTTGAAGTAAAAATAGTACAGTGTACTCTGATGCTTGTTCTACTTAAATAGGTGCCTTGGCTAACTATGTAGCACTTTAACAATAAGTGTGACATACAGTCTAGGAAACACAACAGTAGATCCAAGTAATGTGAAAGGAAACTTTTTTTTTCTTTTTTTTTCCCTAAGCCCACTGTTCTACACACTGTAAGATACAGAAGGTGCATTCTGCACCACATCACTGAGGTTTTTCCTCTGTATGTGCAGTTGCTCAGTTCTAGCTACAGGTAGATGTCTAGTTTATAAAACTGCTTGTTTCTATGTTTGCTGTGTAACTTTAGAAAAGTAACTTTAGTAATTGTCCCTTTAGCAAAGATTCTTACTGAATATTGTTCTTCCATGATAGTCCACAAGTGTCCCATGGGTGTAGGGCTGGACTCTGAGCAACAGTGCCCATCTGCACCCCAGTGTGTGGTTTGACACCTCTGAGCTGCTGTGGTTGGGAGTTATTGGGGACTGAGCACTCAAACATCTTTGTTTTCGTGCTGAAATGTTTGACCCTTAAGCAGCACAATTCAAAATAAATGTCAGGCATGCAAGAGCTCCTGCTTGTTCCTTAATGCATTTCCACCCATTCCCAAATGGCCGTGCCCCTGCCCACCAGACCCTTCACATGTCTGTAACTGTGCATCCCTTCTACACCGTCTACTCAGCTCCATCATCAGAAATGGAGTCCATAAAATAACCAAGTAACTGTCCTCTTTGGTAACTGACCCATAAGCCTTTCTAAGAGCCTTGTTTGCACAAATCCTGCTCATAGGAATAGAAAAATAGTAGCATAGAGAGGAACTGAACACCTTATATTATGTGATACTGCAAAGAAAAATTCTGTTCATAGTTGGTAGCTGTTATAGGCGTGGGGTTTTTGTATTTCCCAGTACAATTTCTTGGAAAAGAAATATAAAATAAATGGTTTCTGCAGAGCACACATCTACCCTAAGGTGCTTCTTTCATGGCTGCCAGGAAATCTCTGTGATGTATCACAGTAAGAACAGACGTAACACCTGTGTTTAACAGTCTGTTTAACACGCTGTCTTTAACGTTTTGCTAGTGCAGGTATTTCTTACTGTTCCCTCAGTTGCACAAGTGTTTTTACAGACCAAAACACTACTATACTGATATGTCCAATAGCTTGTCTGGGACTATTCTCCAGCTTGCCCCTTTCTTGCTGTGGAATCCAAGGGCCCCCAGCTATAGACAGCCCATGGCCAGAGGGGCTGACCCTGACCCTGTGCCTGGTGCAGGCAGCTCCTACCAAAAGCCTGCCATCGGCACTGGAGACCGCCCACTGTTGTCCGTTCTCTCCTGTCTCCACCCTCCACAGCATCAAGTGGACACACCTCTGGATTCCTGTCCTCCAGTTTTTCTCTATTAGCCACTGCAGTAACATATGAACTATGCTCCTTGGTTCAGGGTATCATGTACAGATGAGATTGAATACACAGTCAACCTCTCACTGGTCTTCTAAAGAGAAAGCGAAAGGTGTGCTGGGGTTCTGGAAACTGAGAACTGAGTTGCTCATTCTACACTCGGTTTACTAGAGTCAACAGCAAGCTTTGTAAGCAACAGTATTTGCTAAAGTAACTTGCCCAAAATAAAAAATATTTTTGTGCTCATGTACTGATTGCTCATTTGGCTACAAGTCTGATTTAAATAAGTTAGTATTTTGTAAATTGTATCATACATATTTCTGTGCATTAGGAACCACCTGTACAACTTGAAACAAAAAGTCCCCTAAGAAAGTTGTGTTTAGAGAAACATTAGCCTGTGAATGAGTATTTACCTAATGCTCTATGGTGCCATTTCTCACACTCACTGAAACATGAAGAGCATTCGCTGTCTGTCAAGTTAAGCTGCAGATGAGCAGGTTCCACAAAACATTGGATCCAACTTCACACAAAGCTGCAGTTCACAGTTCTGCCTGTATTTAGGCAGGTGGTACTACAGCTCAAGATGTATTTCCATGTTCACATCGGTGCTGCCATCAGTGTCCCGTTGAGTTTGTAGGGTGAAGTACAAAGTGGGTGTAGTACCCTACTTTCACTGAGTGAAGGTAGTGGTAGAAGGAGCCTGCATTGTGACACTTGCTGATAGAAGATGCAAGTATCTTGCTGAAAATATATAGCAAATTGATGCAACTGATCAGATTCCCCAAAACGCTTCTCATTGACTGAGCAGTGTGTCAGGTACTTGGCCATTTCCTCTCTATTGCCACATGCCAATAATTTTCGAAAAGATCTCCTTACGTTCAGTTTACGTAGGGTACGTGATAAGTAGAATATATGGTGAGTCATTCTCAACAAAGGTTTTCTCTTGGAATCTCAAGGAGTTGAGCTGCCTCTGAAATGTCACTACTTCAACCACACTAGTTAAGTTTGAGGAGCTGTGAATGGCATATCACCACACACTGAGTGTTGGCTCGCAGCAAAACCTCCCAAATTTATGAATGAGGGCATTTGTTTCATAGCTTCAACTGGCAGCTCAGTCAGCCGATTCCTGTACCGTCCAGCCACTGTGGATTAGGAAAATTACTAACTCCTGACCTTCGAAAAATAGCAAATCATGTGTATTAAAGTATTTTGGAATACAGAAAATGAATCTGTAATAAGACACTGCAGTGTTTGGGAGGGGAGTTTGGGTGGGTTTTTTTGGCTTTTGGTAAAGATGGAAGTGGGTTAGTTATCATGCTACAGCTTCTGGTTGCGTGTTTTTCTAATGCTGCACTTCCATGAACACACTGAACTTGGAAAAGCTGTAGCTGGCCCTCCCTGGCTCCTGGCAAAAGGGAGGGGACAGACTGGGACAGCAAAAAATGGGTGGAGGCTACTTCTTTCAGCAGTAGCTCCATTTTATGCTTGTTTAAAGTTCTTATGAAGCTACGTTGTAAAGATGCACGTGATTCCCTGTCAGCTGGACTCAACCGAGGTCACTGCTTCCTCCCTCGCACTGGTGCTTGTGTGACTGGACGGGGAGCTACATCAGACCCCTGGCTCAGATTAAAGGTTATGTATAATTGGTTGCCTGCAAAATTTGCAGCCCAAGGTCAACATGGGATCCCTGCAGTCCAGATTTGGACTGTGCTGGCTGCCGTGAAACTAAAATTGCGAGAGAACCCGCAGGCTTGTTGCACTTTTTTCATTTCTCTGGTGGAGTCTCCATTACACTGAGGTTACATTTATGTCAATTCAATAAAGTAATTTGCTCAAGCTGTGTTATATTTTAAAATTTGCTTGAAGTACTAACCTCTCTTTGTTCTTAGTAGGGCACCTATTGTTTTGTTTTTGCCAATGAATAAAAACTTAGATACTAAAAGAATCACAATACTGTATAGGTAAGGTGTAGTTTCACAGCAGTGTTTTCCATACCTTTGAATGTTACACAGAAGAGACAGTAAATCTGCAGCTAGTGGTAATGTCAAATAATAGTATGTGATACAGGAATAGAAAGGCAGAATCAGAAACAAGATCCTGGGTTGTGGTGCCTGTGGTCTTTTTGCACCAGACTCAGAAGCAGGAAGTGAGGATGGAGTAGTTTGTCTGTCCCTAGGAGCCCACTGGTTTGTCATTTTGCACATTGCTTCTCCTGAAGGCAGCTGTATGTACAGCTGTGTCATACTGCGGATTTATACAGTATAATTTAATACTGAACTTAAGATAGCCTTGGGTTTGTGCCTTTGTTAGATAGATGCTTAATTTTTACTATGAAAATTGATTCTCTGTTTATTTCATATTCATGCAAATGTTTCTGCATTTTTATGAGCTGCTCTGTTTGAACTTTGTCAAAAAGTGCTTTCATTATGCAACGTGTCACCACAGGGAAGGGGAACAACTGGAAAGTGAAACTCAGTCTGTTGTTGAATAAAAAGCAGGGCGAGGGAGTTGGAACAAGGATCGGAGGAAAATTATGCCTTAGAAAACCATGGAGAGCATCCCCCTTGTATGAGCGGGCTGCTTTTTGCCATTCTGGGATTGCCAGTACTCGGTATCCTTGCTGTTCAAGCTCATTTGAGAGCAGCTATAAAAGTGTTTCAGTATTTCACTGAAGCTTGGTCTTTCAGACCTGTTTTTCTTGCGTGCCTTTAAATAACAATACATATGCCACGTACATTACAGGTCCATAAAACTTGATGGAAAAAAGAGCGTGCTAAAGCCTGGCAAGCTTAGTCTAACTAAAGATGAAAACTTGTGCTAGGCTTGAGCTGACTTCAGGTGACTTGAATGCTCAAAGGTGGTTTGATGAATGATAATCACATACACAGAATGGTCAGAAGGCAGTGTAAGACTCTTTCCAGATCATGGTACCTCATGAAAATGATCAGAGGGTGACAGCCTTGTAATCTTTCTTCCCCCACTGTAAAAATACTGCAGTTATTCAGGTATAACCTACCCCCACTTAAAAAATTACCGCTGTTTGGAAAATAATCCTCACTTAACCTGGACCAAATCAGTCTGAACTGCAGAGAGGGATGAGCAAGCAGAGGCAGAAGGGTTAATGGAAGGAGGAGCAGGGCTTTGGTGAAACCTCTGTGTTACCTGCCTATGTGGGTCACTTTCACTGCAGCTGGATCATAGTATCTGGAATATATGCATGAAAATAAGATACAAACATAGCTTGTGTGTAATACTACTTTATACCTAAGGTGTGAGATTTTAGGACCACACTAACTGTTTTAGCACTTGCTTTCCTACCTTTCTGAGACATGTTGTGTACCCAGATGTTGGATGTAAATAGTGGATAAGGTTTCAGTTGTCCGTTTCTCTAGGGTAGTTCAACTGTGTTTCTCAGAAAAAACAGCTTAATAAATTTGTTACCCATTACCTCTTAGTTTATAAGTTTGCCATTCCTTAAAAAGCTGAAAATGACGAATGTTTCTACAGCTTGGATAGCATTATGTAGATTTATCTTTAAGAAAGGTAAGCTTTGAATACCATGTTGCTGCAGCTTTAAAACTGAGGCTATTAAAAGCAGTCTAATGTCTTGGGTTTAACCAAGAGTACATTTTAAAACTCTTTGTCAGACGCAGTGTTTGGCAGCATGGTACATCATTCAAATATCTGAAGGCACTCAGAACATAGAATTTAGGTGAACATTGAGAATGAGAAGCTAATGAGTTTCTAGTGGTAGCCCCTGCCCTACAGTAAAGTACATGATCAGCCTGTTCCGTGTTTTGAAGCAGCAGGTTGTATTTTGCAATTATGCAAATGGTATTGACAACAAGCAACTGACAAAGCTCCTATTACCAACCCAGGAAAGCGTTGGATTGAACAGTCTCTTTAGATACACCTATAAGCTAAGCGATGCCTAGAATTTTCACTATTTAATTCCTCCCCCCCCTTTTGTTTCCTACCTGCTTAGAAACATTTGAGTTGCATTTGCATTAGAGGTAAAGAGTAACTTGGTTTTTTTGTGTGCTGGTGAGCAGTGAGATTGACAATAACCAGGGAGTGGGCACTTTACATAACCCGTACTGAGACCTTCCAACAGGGAACTTTGTCCTACCATTGCTATAATGACCAGTCCAAATACTGATGGACTGGGAGCGAGGACTGTGTATTTTTAAATTGCAAACGGGAGCATTTCCCGACAATGTTAGCTTTTTGAGTATCTCTGCATTTGTTAACAAATGAAATCATATCTTTATTACAAAACATAAATTGCCATTGTGCTACACAGTGTCATACTAAGGATTTTTCTGTGCCTTTTTCACAGCAAAACAGTTCCTAAAAATAAGTTGAAAGAATGGTCAACAGCATGAGTTTCCTCTTCATGCTTCCTCCCAAATCTAAGACTGCTTTAACTGTCTGTTTAGTCTAGTGCTGTACAGTTTCTTCAGCAGTTGTTACTCTGAGTCCTGCTTTATTCATAAGAAAGATGATCTAGTTACCTAAACATCAAGCCACTGGAATTTAAGCTGTGTGGGTTGCTGCAACTTATGTTACGCCTTTGTACTGTTTTTGCGTCTTCGAAGTTGTCAGGGCTTGAACAAATGCCTGGAAGCTCTGTGGCTGTGCTATTGCACCGTTGTCCTGTGCTCATTTGTTTTGCTGAGGGGTAGGACATACTAGCACAGGCACAATCACGTGATAATAAGGTTACACACCTCCTTGGCCAGAGCCGGCTTGCTCTGCTTCCAGCTCCGGCTTTGAGCACGTGATGTCGTGGCTGAATCCTGTAAATATGTTCACTGCTGTTCTGCAAAAGCTACTTGCTTGTTTTGGACTAAGAACGTCAAAAGCTGCCTGCCTTGGAAACTGCACACCTTAAACAAGCATGTCGGTGTCTGTAGTAAGAAGTATGGTAAATGTGCGTGCATGTGTATTAGGGGGTGGTAAAGTTCAAAACTGCACTGTTTAAAACTGACTCAGAGGTCTTTTCTTTTTTTTTCCCCTCCCTTTTTTAAAAACTTATTTTCCCTTAAGAACTGTGCTAGTTTCTACCTTGTTATCCTGTCTTGAGATAAGTAGTTATGTTCAGACTACATTTGCATTGTTTTCGTGGGGTTACACTGCTCAGAAGATTGAACAAGAGTGTTTAGAGCTGTTAAATATAAAAACGTGAATGTAGTCTTTGCCTTGTAGGAGAAAATGGACTGAAATTTGTGTGGTCATCTCACTTCCTCTTTGAAGTGCAGATAAAAATGAAAAGAACTGTGATATAGTAAGTCAATAAGATTGCTTTCCCTGGTAAAAAATGACATCACCCCCCAGTATTCTCTCTCTTACTGGGTAAAATCCCCAACTTCTCTGACTAAATTGGTGTACGCTGCATGGAGCTTTATTATCCATATAAACTCATTCCCAGACTGTATCTCCAGATATTCCTTACAGAAAGTAATATGTGAGTTGCCAAATAATGTTACTAAAAGAAATGTACCCTAAAGATACCTCAGTCTATCATAAAGCACGTGAAAGCAACAGAAAGCAGGTTCACTCTCACAAAGTTTAAAGTGAGCAAAAACTTGCAGTATGAAGTCATCTCAGGTAAATCTTTGTCTGGGATTTCCAGGTGTGGATCTGAAAATGAGAGATACTGCTCTAGAAATGATAGCTATCTAGAGATGAATCTGGGTATATTTGGCTAGACAGTGATAGGGTAGGTTCACCACGAACAAAGCAGTAAGACTGTGCTAAACTTTATCATTAAAACTGTGATAAAATCCAGTTCCTTAAACATACAAAAGACATCACTTTTTTCAGTGGCAAATACTGTGGTCATGCAGAGGATTAAAATACGCTTGCCCCCAGTACTACTATTTTTTATTGACTCTCAAGCCATTTTCCTCTTCTGCTTAACTAGTTTACACAATGAAAAACAGAGATGACTCATGCTTGACATCTCAGGGGCGACCGTCTCAAATGACCATGGGTGGGAACAGTTTTCTTAAACTTGTATTTTTTAAGCGCATACCCCGTCATCTATTTATCGGACAATCTGCAAGGAGACAATTTCTTCAAACTGCAAATAAGAAACTCTTAATTCTTTTTGCTTAGTCACAAAAAAAGGGAGGAATCTTCATTTGGGTGTGAGCTCCTAAGGGAAAAGGGAAAGTCTGTTTCCCAACTCTGGTGCTCTTTTCGTCGACTGTCCCCACAGAATTTTGAAAAAACAGTAAGGACTTCAGAAAAATTTCCCTTCCCATCCTGCAGGACACTTTGGTAGACAAAAGACTGCTAATGCAGTACACGAGGAGGAGCATTTACTTTTCTTTCTTCCCCTCCCTTTTTATTTTTAAAATATGTAATTAATTTCACTACCTAAATTACAACCAATGTCTGAAAAGAAACAACCTAATGCCACCAATGAGAGCCAATGGGGGTTTTGAAAAGCAGTAAAAGTATATACATCATTGGTGGCAGAATTTGCTGTCAAAACGACAGCTGAAGAGACAGACAGGTTTGCTGAAGTAAACCAGAATTATATTCAGAGCTTCAGTCTGTTAAATTACTCAACAGTTGCTGTTGGCAAGACATTCAAAAAGAAGTACATTATCTGTCAGTAGAAGGGAGAAGCGGCTGTAGTCCATTATTGTGTCTGGATTTCCATAGATCACAGGAGGTTAATATGACTGGACTTTCTCAACAGAGCATTATGAGGGATTACGATGATCTCTGTCATTACATTGCGTGTTTGGCTGCCGGACTGGACTCGCGTTCGTGAACTTTAACATTTTACTGCTCGAGTTGCTCCTTTCACAAAAAGGTTATTACAGAACAGTGCTGCTAGATTTCAGGAAGTGTATAAATAAAGGAAGTAGCTTTCAATGACTGTCTCTCCTGCGTTCGTGTTACTAAGCTTTGGTCAGATGAATCTTAACAGCTGAATCCTATTTAAAAAAGAATGATTCGGTGTTTACCTTCTCCTAACTTATGTTCTTATGTAGTAAGAGATCATGTTACTATTTTATTTTAAATTGGGAAATGCCATTTTACTTTTTAAATATTTCTAATGAATCATCACAAGAGCACATACAATTCCTCCTAGGTCACAGTGTACAGATGCTGGGGAATGTACCAGATTTGAGGCCAGGAAAGAAGTTAATATTTAATCTATGCAGTTAGGGTAATGTCAGTAATGATTTTTTTTTTTTTTTGCCTTGTTGAGTAAAGCATCATTAACATTTGTCCAACCCTAATATCATGGCTTGATCAGAACCTGAACTTGAATGCCTGTGCTCCAGGAATCAGTGAGGTAGTCGCATCCAACAGGTATAAGAATAAATACATTGACTCTGGGTAAGTTTTAAAAAACTGAATGTTTTCAAAAAGCTTGAACTTAACAAGGTTGTATTCAAAGGAGGCATGATTTTCATGTGGGGAAGCAAGTGACAAACCTTGTTTTGTAATGTATGAAACTGGTTTTAGTATAAATTGTATGTATATGGGGATTATTTGACTTGGGGTATGAAATTTCTCACAAGGCCAGCATTTGCAGCAAGCAAAAGAGGGAAGATGTGGCAAACAGGGCTTTGTACTCGTAGGTCTCAAACTGATTTGATTTTCTAGACTGTATAATTCATCTTAGGAGAGGCTGCTACTCTTGTATTTTTGTAAAGCAGTTTACTACCGAGAAAGAAGCAGAAAATTAAAAGATGATCATAACTTAAGTCTCACTAGTTGGATCATCAGAGCCGTGTGAGTCACAACCTTTCCATTGCAAAGTGCTTGTGTGGCTCAACACAGAACTATCAGTTCCGTATTACAGACGGGAAGAAAGAGATTATCAGGCCTTACCTGACTGTTTCCATAGCCGCTGCTGGAGAGCTTCCCTGGCCACATAGCCTCCAAAATTAAAATCTGTCCTTGACCATGCTGCCTGCCTTTTCATGTGTTTGTTTTAAAAAGCTGGGTGAAAACAGCACAATTGCATCTCTGCTGTTGAAACATTGGAGCAACATTTGCCATAATGCTTGATGAGATCAAGGTATATGTTGAGGGGATCAGGCTGAAGGAAAAACTTCGGAAAAACTTCTTTATAGTACAGAATATGCATTTCCTCTTTTTAATTTTTGTGCTCTTCAGTCCAAGTATATTCTGTAGACGCTGGAGGAGTTTTGAGGTAATATCAGTATTTTTCAGGTGCAGATTTTCTCCTTTTCCATCCTTTTCTGATATACCATCCAAGCCACGGTCCTTCCCGTGTTCATGAACTGAAATGCCAGTGATACAAAAGGATGCCTCTCACTTCCTTTACCCCAAAGGTGTAAAGGTGTAACAGCTGACTTTGCTGTTAGTTATTAGTGACTGCAAGCATTCCTGATACCGTACCATAAGCTGGATTGACGGGAAACCCTGTGTGCCCTAGGCTTTTGATCAGAGCCCACCATGATCAGTACAGTATTGTCTTGTGAGAGAGGAAGTGCTGGAGTGAACGAGCCTCACGTATTTACAATGCAGGTATTTGCAGTGCATTAAATTCTGGACAGAATTTAATGGTAGTAAGTATGGTAACAGTGGTAGGTTTAGAGGAAATATTTTGCCAGTTCAATGTATTCTGCATGGACAGTTTTCAGTTGTGGAATATTACCGTAGCCTTTTATGTTTTCTGTCTTTGGGGCACACAAATAGCTCTTGCCCTTTCACCAAATATTTGCTTGACCTTCTGTTAGAAGATTGAGAGAGAGAGTTTCACACCAGTCCGTTAGATAACTGAGGAATACTGGGCGAGCATGGCTGGTCTGGTTTCCATTACAACAGTTGTTGCAGCAATAGTTGTATGATCATGTACATGTACTAAGTGATTTTATTTTTTTCTTATTGACATTAAGCGCATATATGCTCTGAGGTAGTAAAAGAGAAACAGTAAATTTAAAGGTCAACAAGAGTGTTTATCTTGAAAGCAAATATTCATGTAATCTTTGTTTAGTAGTGAAGTAAAACATTGTATTAACTGCTTTTTCTTTTTCAGCAGCAGTAAGAGAAACAAGGTTTCCTAGTATTACTTGTGGCTTTGCTGTTTCAAATAGAATGTATGTAGTTAAACAGGGACCCTTGATCTCTATCGGGATCCACTCTGCCTGACTTCCCCCCCGTGTTTGTTGGGACATGGTACTAGTGTTGATGCTGAGCAGCAGACATAGTAAGAGCTCTCAAACTCAAAGGCTTTGAGCTACTGTTGCATTGATAGAGCACAGAAGTACTTCTGAAACCTGCTGGTCTTTGATCAGCTTACCTCAGGAGTTTCCATTGCCCTTTGACATACAAAATTGTGTAAGAGGAAAATATGTAGAAATCTGCCTCTGAGAAAGGAACATAAACTGGACCTCATGTATTTTTTTTTTCTGTACCGTGAGTAACTTGCATTAGTATTGGCAGTTTATTTTCATAAAAACACTCATGATGTAAAACCTGAATCACTTCCCTTAGTTTTTCTTCTTTCAATCTTTCCAACCCGAAAAGAGTTGTAATTACCCACAAGATTCTTACTGCCGTTTCATCACAGTCTTCTCATCTGTAGAAATGTTCTCTCATTCTTGTGTGTGACAGGTATAAATCTAGAAAATCAATATCTGTAGAGAGCCTGGTAGTATGCACTCATTTGTTTATTGTGTTTAAGCTGGCTGCATCTTCCTGGCAATGTGGTATTTCTCAGTCTTTCTGTAATTTCCTTCTGAAATCCTACGCTCTTTCAGTTCTAGTACTGGAAGAAATTCAGGACTACTTGATATTGATTAAATTCCCTGCCAAAACCTGGCTGCAGTTAATAACCTTTCTACTTACTCAGGTCAACTCATGTTTTTTTCACTGTAGAACCACCTCTCCACTTACAGATTATGAATGTTTACTGTGGTTTCCAAACTGTTTAGACCTGCCTGAGTGCTAGAGAAATTCTGGAACTAGTTGTTACTTATTCATACTGGATTGTTTTGGAATACTTCAGAACTTCCTGAAAGGAGTCAACCCCATGTGCTTATGCTAAAGCCAGAATCATGTCTCCATGTGAAGTTGGCAAGAACTTGGTTGCAGGGGAACCAGGACTTCCTCTGGTATTGGTTTAAAACCAAACAAATTAGAACACTACCCTTTTCCTGTCTCATGTCATTTTTCTTAGTAGAAGACACAGTGGAAAAAAAAAATGTTTTAGGAGTTGCAATTAATATTTGAAATTGATAGAAAAAGAAGTATTCTCCTAATCATGCTATTACATAGAAAGTTGGATCCCTGGCAGGCTTTTTAACACATGAGGAAGGAAAATAAACACTGTTATTCATATACTTTCAATATTAAACCTGTTTTGGGCTAATAAAAGCCACTCCCAGCAAAGATAATTTGCTGCCTTATGAAAATTAAGCTGCATAGGATAAAATTTCTAGCTATAGGTACTTCTCTAGTTTTTGAGTTACACTTAGAAATTCTAGTAGTGTGCAAATGCTGGGTAAGTTGATTCTGTTCTCTTTGAATAATTAAATGCAGAGAAGATTAGGGTACTGCTTCTCTGTGAATAGTCCCTTCCAGAGGCCTAAGCCCTCTCTCCCTGTTCCCCAAGCACACTTTTACTCTTGCTTAGTCCCATAAGCTTTTTTGACTATTGAAAAGCTATTTTTTTTTATATTAAAACAGACAAACAAAAACTTGCCAGTTGTTTTTTAGATTTTCAGTTAAATTTATGAAAAGTTATGAAGAGAGGAGAGTCTCTTCTGTTGGAACCTGAACTCTGATTTCAGACTTTGTTCTGTGGTCTTGGCTGAAGGACAGGAATAGTGTGTTGCATATTATCTGTTTCTGACGCTTTTAATTGAGAATATCGAAGTCAGCTTATACTCAGAATTAACATCTCCTACATCTGTGTTGGTCTGTAAAATACCATGTCAGTGCTTCTAAGAGCATTTGCATTGGTCATCTGTTTTTTATAGTAAGCTTGGACTACAGAGTTTCTGTAAACACCCAGCATGTAATAGGGAAAACACTACCTCAGGAGTGAAGCTTCTAATACAAACACTAACATGTCACTGCAGATGGTAAATGAACTCTAGTCTGGAGTTACCATTTCAAAATTGCTAGAAGCCCATTTACCTGAGGAAAATCCTTCAGAGATGCTGAAAACACATCTATCCAGGAGAGAAACTACATCTATTTTGTTGGATTTGGGTTTTTTCTTAGACTGTAGTTATGTCTGACGTACACCGATCGCCACTGCTGAGAAGGTGCATTTCCTGTATATCAAGAACTGGAAGCTCTGCTGTTCCCAGGTAGATAAGTGTCTAAATAGATCAGTGACATTGCACAACTCAGAGAAGTAATGAAGTTTGTTAGTCAATATAAAATAGTATTACAGAGCAGTTGTATTTCAATATAGTGAAATTTTTAATGAGTCACATTTTCATTTATTTGTGAGGAGAGCGGAAGTTTACTGAGAACAGAACTGTTATACTTCACTAATATGTAGCTGGCTTGGCTTGAAGGTGTCTTTGACAGTGCATTGCTGTGAACATTGCATCTCATCCTTTCTCTTAAAGTCTAATTAAATTTGAATAATAGATTGAAGGCCTAAGGTGTAATTTGAATAGCTAAGTTTGGCTTATTGGGATGGAGGTATGTTTCCAAGTCCAACGTGTCAGTCTGTTATGCATTATATTTAAAATATGATCAATATTTGCACGAGTTTAGGATGGTTCTGTTAGGGATCAGAATCTTATGCAGCCACATCCAAGTGCCAGTAACACTAAAAACATTATTGCGCCACTTATTTATTTCATGTTTCAGGAGAAAATGTTTGTAGGAGAATTCTGTAAGGGATGTTTAATGCAGTTTCAGTCTGCAAAAACTGGTATCTTGATTGAAATCTTAGCTTTATGGGGAAGGCTAATAAAATACAATGAGGTTAAACACCAGTTAAAAGCTTTCTGTATATAAAACCAAGTAGCCTAAGAGAACAACTATGTGGTAGACTTTTTGAAGCCTTATCAGTATAGTTACATGAAGGCATCTTTTTTTTTTTTTCCACTGGTCATGGGACCAGTGAAGCCTTGCTGCCTATATAACCGTGCTTTTGTACTGTCAACTCTCCTCCTAAGCCTCAGTACCCATATCTATTTCGTGTTCCTTATGACTCTTTGGGACAGTGTATGCTACAAATTGTCCTGAGTTAATGTTTCTACTGATACTCATCCATCTTGCTGCTTCTGCCCCGAGACAGAAGAATGGACCATACAAAATCTAAAATTGTCCTTTTTTGCCCCCGCTCCCTAAGCTTCTGTCCATAGCTTTATTCAGAACATGTTTAAACATGGAGGGGGGTCCCATAAAAATTAAACCCCTTCTATGTAGCTTCGTCTTTATTTGTAGGCTGTAGTTTGCAAGCTTAGTCTGTTCCATTAGTACAAGCGCTCTCCTCTTGTATGGGTAGCATGTGCCACTTTTGTCTAAATTCATAGGCTGTTTTTCTTTGGGAGCATTAGAAATTCTAAAGATTCCTCCTTTCTGCAAGGCAAAAAAAAATCTGACCTCTAATATTTTTTTTCCTGTCTTAATATAGATCTAATTGACGCGGAAAAGACCTTGGTCATTGCTGTGAGATACCTTGTAAGTAGCTGTGTGCATGTGTCAGTTTTTACATGAGTATTCAAAAGAAAAAGACAAGTTTGTCATCTTGGGACTTACTAAGTTTTTCCAACTGATGTCTATTAAGAATTAAAACTGATTTTTGTCAAGATAGAAACATTTTAAATTACCACAACTGTACAAATTAGCTGTTACCTGTTTTTTATAAACACTTTTGATAACCAGTAGGAAAATGTGAGCTGGCTATTGTGAAATACATAACAGTATGGTTACAATTCACTGTTACTTGCATCTCCATCAGTGCTTAGATGACGGAAGGAGCAGGACCCCACCATTTTACATATAGTACAAAAAAGGGACGGCTCTTACCCCAGATAATTCAGTTCCAGTCACTATAGCCCAGATGCAGGATGAAAGAGTGGAAAATGGCAGTGGAAAGATGAAATAATTGCAAGAAGTATGTATTAATAGATACCATTGGTCAATCTAAATTTAATTGGAAAGTAATAAGCAAATCAGTGTGTGAAGTTATGATCTTCAGTTCTTTGTTGTAATAATGTATACAGAAAATACTCTGAAAATTTTGTGGCTATTCAGCATTATACAAGCTGCTAAATAGCTTCAATAGAATTTATAAAATTAATGTACAGGAGATCAAATTGAATGGAAAAGTTAAAGTCAGTCTTTTTATAGGATTGATCAGTCCAGAACACTGGCGAGAGAATTGAAGTAAGTATGAGCCCATTCCTATCCTATCTTTCTAAATTAGTCACTTCTTGATTATCAGCAAGTAGTTTTTTACCAGTAGAACTACTGAAAAAAGCTACTACTCAGCTGGGATAAAAGCTCTAGTGTTGTTTGCATTAGTCCAGCAAGTCTGCTTTTTATCCAAGTCATTTCTTCTGGTCATATGCTTTTTGTTGGAAGAAGAGCAGCGAGAGTTCTCCGTGGGGTTTACTTTAACTGGCAGCTTTGTGTCTAATCATGGGCATGCACTGAAGTTTTCTTACTGTAGTCTCAGCACCATGGCTGGCTTTTGGTTTAAATACAAGCTCAGCTGCTGCTTTTGGAGTACTGAATTAACTGGGATGAAAATACCATACAGGATTTGTAATGTAAACCTTCACTTTAGAGAACTGGAGCTTATGGAAGTAAAATGTTATCTCTTCTGCTCAGGAAGTCAAACCTGAGCAGTTGATGATGATGACGCTAACTAGAGCAGAATAAGCACGTATGTTCTGAAAAGAATGTAGCATTCATTTGTCATAAAAGAATATGCAGAATACTCTTCTCTGAACAAGTCTGATCTTAGTACATGATACTATCATTCAACAGTAATTTTATTCTATAGAATTAATTAAAAAAATAATGTGATTATGTTATTTCCAGTATCTCTAGATCTCTTAATCTTATATTCTATTAAATGCTGTTGATACTGGGTACAACACAACTGCAGATGTTGGAATCCTTATTAAAAACCCCAACAATCTATTAATAAATTTATGGTATTAGTAGCAGTTGTCTTATTTGACCTAAAATGTTAATTGTAGCCTCCCTATCATGGTGCATTTCAAGGTGTGCCCACATTCTTTTAATTCCTGATGGAGCCCTGAAAACTTCCCTATTCTCATGAATTCTGTCTATCAGATTCTGCCCAGGAAAGACTGGCCCTTGCAATAAGCCAGTCAGCGTTACTCCCTCCCACTGCTTTTTGGTTAGTGCACTTCTGCCTTTTATTTTTCCTGCTGCGTGCAGCACTGACAATGTGTTTGTGCGCCGTGTTTGCAGGCCATCCAGATAAAGATAAAAACCTACGTATGAGTCTTATACGCGCCAGTGCAGGATAGTTACAGACCAGTAGGCAAGGCACAGCTGTGGTTTGCTGTGGTGCTTTTGTTTTCCTCCCACTCGCCTTTCGTCTTTATTCAGGCCGAGTTCTCCTTAATGAGGAAAGATTTCTGACGTGTAGACAGTCTTGCCAAATCCTGCTTTATTTTAAATGGGATTAAATAGGTCAAATTGGATTCCATTTTCCATATGTGGAGTTCTGAAATGCATATATTAAAGTAGTTTTTGGAGGGGAGAAAGCAAATCTGTGTGTCCCTTTCCAAGAGTCTGACATCCATGGTTGAAAAGTAATAGTTAAAAATTCATTTGCTGGGGAAAAGTTAATAAAGCCATTTTTGAGTATTATATAGTTTTTAAATTACAACTTGTAGACTGTGAGGACTCTCACCAAGATATACTTTTATCTGAATATAAGTTAATATAATAGTCTGAAAACCAGTCTCTACTGTCTCTTTTCTCTGTAGTACAAATATTTAGGGGGAAAACAGCTGTTGACCTTTCCCATAATTACACAATTGTAGCATTACTCAAGTAGTTTAAACACAATATTATGGTGTGAAGAACAGAATTCATCTCAACAGCCCTGATCTATCCAGAGATTGTAGGGAAAAGTCTTTGAAAAGTAAATATTTGTGGATGCAACAAACAAGTATGGAAAAGATACATCCTCTTTCATCTTGAGAGCAGCTCGCTGCTGTATCATGCAGGGTACATGCCTCTTCAGTTACTTCAGTCTCCTTTGTCTTGATGCATCTGAGGTGAACTCTTAGGACTAAAACTAATGAACTGACTGTAACATTACTAATTTAATTCTTTTTTTTTTTTTTTCCCCCTGCTCTCTGCTTGGCTCTGGTCTTCACCCACAGGTGTCCACTGTTGGCTCTCAAAGGTTACTAAAATTTTAGCAGCTGCTTCAAAACAGGACTGCCTAAGCTTCACTTACTGTTGCTTCTTACACCATCCGGCACTGCCGCTTTGCTCTTGCCTGCTTCAGAACCCAATAAGAGGTTTTATTTTTTATAGACCTGCAATGGAACTTAGGCTAGAAGTACGTGCCATTCTCTTGCTGCCTGTGTACTTGTTAATATCTGTGTACAGTATGCTTGTATTTATTCCATGGTATTTTCTTACCAATGCAAAGAAGAAAAAGGCTATGGCAAAACGTTTAAAAGCTAAACCCATCTCGGACAAACCTGGAAGCCCCTACCGTTCTGTCACCCATCTTGACTCACTAGCAAACATAAACATTCCTGGAGCAGACACGCTAGACAAGCTGTTTGACCATGCTTTGGCAAAGTTTGGGAAGAAGGACTGTCTTGGGACCAGAGAAATACTGAGTGAAGAAAATGAAATGCAACCAAATGGAAAAGTGTTCAAAAAGGTAAAACTTGTAACATTGTACTTCATTGTGATTTGGTTTTGAGCTGCTTTGCATCTTGCCTCAACAAAGGAGGTGTCCTTAGAGGCCTTCCTTAATCATCATCTTCTGATATAAAGCATCCATTTTATAGTAGTTAAAGAATAACAGAATACAGGAGGCACTATTTGTGCTACTTCAAGAAAAAGGGAAGTTTGGGGTCGGGTTTTTTTCTTCCGTTTAATGAATGGCAGTGTGTGTGCTTATGGTGTTATGCACCAACTCACATGAGCCTGTAGAGCTGTACCAGCAGCTTCTTGTCATCACAATTAATTTTGTTTTCCTCGCCAGTTAATTTTAGGAACTTACAGATGGTTATCCTATGAAGAAGTAAATGAGAAAGTGAATCGCTTGGGGAGAGGACTGACTGCCCTGGGACTAACCCCAAGGAGTACTGTTGTCATATTCTGTGAGACCCGAGCAGAATGGATGATTGTAGCTCTAACCTGCTTCAAGTACAACTTTCCTCGTGAGTGCTGAACCTGTTTACTTCTAATATGTTTTAGAACCATTTCACAGCAGTGGATTTTGGCTGTTAAGTATTTTGGACCTGCCAATCCTGTCATTGATAGTGTAAGGATTTAATCAACTTACTGTGCACCTATGGTCTAATTCTTAGAAGTGTCAGTCTGTTCTTTGCATTGCAGAGATCCCTAAAATTTACTTGCTCACGAGACTTTTTCTGATTTTATTATAGTAATGTTCTAGTTGTTAGAATGACAGGACAGTATGGATAGTTTTTCAAATACTCTGAAGAGACCAGTAGTTGCATTTCTCCTCCTAAAACATGGAATGTTTTTATATTTTCTGTCTGTATCCTGACTTATGCATCCAAAACTTGAAATAGTTTTTAAAGAGACAAGAAGAGCGACCAAAATCATATGCTAGTCTGAGGGGTTTTTATTGACGTTTCTCATCTGTTCAAAATCATTGCAGTTATGTATGTGGGGTGTTTTAATCTTTATTTTTTTAAATTTTACTTAAGCTTTAAAATATCTAATCTGACTTAATGCATACAGACTTCTCGGTGAAGTGGCAAAGGTTACTACGCACTCACATGCCCAGTGTGCATAGAGCACATTATGACCTATAGCTTATTTTTGTTGCTGTCCTATGTTTTTCCTGCAGTAGGCTGGCTGTTCTTCTCCCAGTATTAGTAGCAGCTGACTGTTCAAGGAGAAGGTCACGCAACAAGAGTTATGCAGAGGGGCTGTGAAAGGGCAATGATGGAAGAGCTGGCATTGCTATTGAAGTGGGGGATTTAATTCAGTCTCTATCCTTGAGCTCTGAGAGGGAGAAATAATCAGCTACATAACATCACTTATCTATCTCATTTTGTCTCTTCCACATGAACAGTAAATCCCTTTAATGGTCTTCAACAGTTATGCTGAAGGTTGAGATTGCAGACGATACTAAAGGAAGGTATTTTTTTCATTAGAGAAATGATGGGAGGAGGTGAACTCCTTGGTGCCTGTGAGGTATTTAATAGCATCCCTGTAGCCAGTCAGGGTTAAAAATAATCTACCAACACGAAAAACAGTCTGATTCCTTAGTCTGATTCTCTGCCTTGCCCCCATCAACAATTTCACAAGAGCAAGCAAAGAGCTGACACTGCTGGAAGAGCTGCTTGTAAAAGCACATAGCTTTAAGTCATGACTGGTTGTTTTGAGTGTCACCGATGTTTTGAGTGTCACCTCTCCCCCTGATCTCTGGCTACAGAGAGTTCAGGGTCAGAACACGTTCTCAGTTGCTTACTTTTACTGTTTGCTTAGTGCATTATTGTCAAGTTTTTGTGTATTACTTTATGTTGATGATTTCCCTTCTTCTATAGAATAGGCTACTTCAGTTGGAAGGGACCTACAATGATCATCTAGTCCAACTGCCTGACCAGTTCAGGGCTGACCAAAAGTTCAAGTGTGGTAATAAGGGCATTGGCCAAATGCCTTCTAAACACTGACAGGCTTGGAGCATCAGCCACCTCTCTAGGAAGCCTGTTCCAGTGTTTGACCACCCTCTTGGTAAAGAAAAATGCTTCCTATACAACAGTCCTCCTCATTCCAGAGGTCTCTTGTGGCATAAAATTCTCATGTGGAAAAAGTAAAAGCCGTTTTGTTTCCAAATTGGAAAATTTTCCATTGAGCTAGTTTTATCCCCACCTCCTGTCCTGCTTCTCCCACAAAGCTTTCCAGTGAGCTACAGCAGAAGCTTTGCATTTGGTATTACTTCAACATTTCCTTCACGTTCTCCCTCTCTTTACTGTAACAGTTGTTACGTTGTATGCCACCCTGGGTGAAGAGGCAGTAACCTATGGGCTCAACGAGTGTGGAGCATCGTATCTGGTCACCAGTGTAGAACTTCTCGAGAGCAAACTTAAGGTAATTTGGTACCAGCTTCACCTGCTTACAAGCAACCCTATAATAATTCCCACAGTGCAGTCAGTGCAAAAAATTTCATTTCTCTTTTACAGACTGCATTACCACAAGTCTCTTGTCTTAAACATATCATTTATGTCGACAAGAAGACTGTCAATAAATCGGAATATCCTGAAAATGTGGAGATTCACAGTATGCAGACAGTAGAAGAGCTGGGAGCCAAACCAGAAAACAGTAAGTAAATCCCTGCACAGAGATCTAACCAAGTGATGTTACCAGTGAAATCAGACCTAGGTGAAGAGGGGTGCGTAGCACGACCCCTGCCCATGCAGGTCTCTAACACCAAAGCAAGGGCAGATTGCCCATTCATCCTCTGGCTTCCTTTACATAAGCAGAAAAGTTGTTTAATCTCTATTTATTGTCCTGCACCTTTGTTCAAGTGTCAGGTGTTTCGGGATAAAACTTTTAACTTCTAAGCCACAACCAGAATAATTTCATTTTAAGACTCCACCTCTGTTTTAGGAAGTGAAATACAACCTGGTGCAGCATTACATTTGCTGCTACTTTTATCTTTTATTCATCTTTTTTCCCTATTTCTCCTAAGAAAAGTGGAGAAAGCACTTAGGCTTTTTTTGTTATTTTTTTTCTTAACCCATCCGCTGTTAAGAAGCACCTTGGGCTAGAGGAATAACCATTACATCCCTTGCTACATTGGGCAGCCAGGAGTGACTGTGAACATCTGCTTTAAGGAAGGCAAAACCAACCGTGATCATCTCTTTTCCTTAAGTCAGCAGTCTGTGCTTAGCCCAGGTCTCCTCAATCGTGGATAAAAGAGGAGATAAACTGGCAAAGGAGCTTTCTGCAGGGAAGCACACATTCTTACAACTGCTTGTATCTTTGATCAGCTTAAGGTGTGGACACAAACCAGCAACAACACCTTGACGGGTGTTGTTTTGCCCTTTGTTTTTTTTTTTTCTCCCCTAAAACCTTGCTTCCCTTGCAGACACTTCTGCTGCCTCTCCAGCTATGAAAGCCATTAATTTTCATCCTAAGAATAAATGCTCAGAGATAAAAACAAAAATCAAAACTAAAGTGTTGTAAGCTTACTGCTTTTCTACTAACTAGCAGCTTATCTGAGGGAAGTTTGTTTAAAAAATAACAGGAACAGAAACATGTAGTCTTGGATCTACAACCTTAGCTTTGGAAGAGAGAGACTGACAGAAAAGCTGATCTGCACCTTCTGGTTGTGTTGGGATTTTTTGTTACTGGTTTTGTATCTTTTCTCAACCTGTTGTTCCTCCCCAGTACCGTGTTATCTTCACTTCACTGGTTTATTACAGGTATTTTCACATTGATTAATTGCAAAAATAACCATTTAGAAAGTAAGTAAGAATCAATAAAACTTTTTCCTCCTGCATTTCGTAGCAAGCATCCTGCCGAGCAGACCTGTTCCTACAGACTTGGCTTTAGTAATGTACACCAGTGGCTCTACTGGGAGACCGAAAGGAGTGATGATGATGCATAAGAACTTAATAGCTGGAATGACAGGACAGTGTGAGAGAATACCTGGACTGGGGTAAGAAACACTTGGTTGTCATCTGTATGGAGAGAGAGAACAGACCCCCCAGAAGTACACAAGTTTATAGAAAGTCTGTTGCTGGCATCAGCTGTTACCAGATTTCTTCATTTTATTCTGAGCCCACTCATCTTTAGTTTGTAAGAAATACAGCTTGTGTTTGTGAATTTACCCTGGTGACTGAAAAGGATGCCCTTCTAGCTCATCTCATATGCTGTTTCTAATTTTTATTTTATTTTTAGTACTAGCTTTAGGTCTATGATTGACTTTTGCACTCCTGTGCATCAGAAGATGCCACCAGATAAGGAGATACCTTATCTAGTCAAAGTTGTAACATTTTTTTAGATGTTTTCAAGCAACTAGAATCACTTTAGGAAGTGTGTCAGAGCCTATCGCGTCCAGTGGTCTAGAGACTCCGCTGCTGGATGGGTAATGCACATGCTGCAGAGTCTGATCAAGTCTATTTCACTAACTGAGCAGAAAATAAATTGTGCATTGGCAATAGTAAACCAACTGCAAATTCCCTCACGCTAATATTTCGAGGAAAGCTTCCATGAATGTGGGTGTTTGTCATTGCATTCACCAAGGGTTTAATAGCTGAAATAAGCTACGTTGCTAAACCCCTGTTGTGATGGGATATAAAACCGGTTCTGACTTGATGCTGACAGCTTCTGTTAAGTGGCAGCTCTGAGTTTCTTGCTGAGAAATCTCTAGGAAATTATTTCTGGAAACAAGCCTCAGTACTTCAGCAGTCAGCTCTCTCTTTACTAATATATTTTAGAAGGAAATGCTATAATGACTGTTAAGGATTTGTAAATCATTGGTGATTATTTTAAAATAGTGATTTCATCCTTAATTTGGTACCTGGGATGAAATTTCCCACAAGGAGAGGAAATAGCAGTGGAGCACTAAGGAGTCTTTTGAGTTTCCTTAGAAAACAAGGCAAATCCTGTAATTCATACTGGTTTCAGTAAGGTAGGATTTTCCCTGTTTTGCTTAAGAAAACATGGTTTGAAATCACAACCTTCTTGCATGCAGGAGAATAAGCCTCACTTGTGTTCCAAGTATTTCAAAAAGTAGTAACTAAGGACACAATGAAACTGCTTAACAGTTGTTTCAGTCCGCTTGTGCATCTTTAATTAGACATTCCTTTCCTTTCCTAGACCCAAGGATACTTACATTGGCTATTTGCCTCTGGCCCATGTATTAGAATTGACAGCAGAAATTTCCTGCATCACCTATGGCTGCAGGATCGGCTACTCCTCTCCACTCACGCTGTCGGATCAGGTGAGGGGCAGGGGGGGAGCACAGCAAGCTTTAGCTTTTGCAGTCCGCGCTCTCCCTGTGCAGCTATCCACCGTGATGAAAGAAGTGCTGAGGTGTATGGCACACTTCACAAAGGTTTCTTGGTTTGGTTTTTTTCCAGAAAATGATGCAAATTAATATTCTTAGTGAACTATATCAGCGAGTCATACCATATATATTTTATGAAAACCTTTACTTTTATAATACTTAGGAAGTCTAAAAGAAAACCTAATAAAAGTGTATAGCATTATCTGCTGAGTATCAGGATAAGAACAGCTATTAATAGATTAGATGAACATAAGACTGTTTAAAGTGATTCTATGGTTTGGTTTTTTTTTTGCTCTCACTATGAGTTCTTTAATTTGAGTTCTTTATCCAGTCACTGCAGCTCTTCCATTTTGCCCTTTGCCTTTTTCCATTTAACAATTAGGATAAGTAAAAGCAAATTAAGCTGGAAAAGAATGCTTCTGTCTGTGTTGCTGGTATAGAGATTGCATCAGGCAAAAAAACTCCCAGAGGAAGATGGAGGACAAAGCAAGTACTAGAGGGAGGAAGTAAGAGAAAGATCTACAAAGTTGACTTAACTATTCTGAGCTCGTAAAACATGTAGTATTTTGGTTGAAATTGTAGTTAACAATTACTTTTTCCATCACAACTGTTTTTTTTAGTGGGAGAGAAGAACAGATTTAAACAAATTATATGCTAATATATCTCCCTCTGGTTTTTTTAGTCCTTTTTTTAAGACCTGCTTGGTTTTCAACTTCATAAATTGACATTTTTTTCTTTATTACAGTCAAGTAAAATTAAGAAGGGAAGCAAAGGAGACTGTACTGTACTAAGGCCTACACTGATGGCAGCTGTGCCTGTAAGTATACAGAAGCAGAAATGTGTAACAAAAAAAGATGCTTTCGATCTTGTTCATGCTAGAAAAATCTGTTTACTAACATTTTCCTCTTGACAAGTACCTGTCACTAATATAAAAAAAAGCAAATATAGAAATTGGAGTTGTCATTGCTTGAACCAAGTAGTGATGCCACAAAGGAGCACAAGGATATACAAGTGCTGAAGCCAGGAGCCTTTAAATCAATTACTCACTTGCATTTTTATTTTTTTATAAAATAAAAATCATAGATATAGGCTTGGTCTTAATTATTAACCTGAAAAATGAATGCCTGAACCCCAATTTTTTTGAAAGTATTAATTTAAATGTATTTCCTGGGGAAAACTACTGGCACAAATAGTGTAAACTTTAAATATCATAATCCCTCTTGGAAGGACTACGCTTCGTGTGCGTACAAAAATAAAAATTCCATGCAGACAACTTCATATGAATTAACTGCAGAACAGTGATAATGCTGAACCCCACCTAAGTATCTTGATTCTACAGACCTAGTATCACAAAGAAGTTAGCAGAGAAAAAGTAAATTTGAAACTGGCGATACGTTTTCAGTTGACAGCACGCAGGATCTAGAGTTGATCGACCTCCAGCAAAGAGGAAGAACCTTCAGAAAGCCCTAGTAGGAACAACACTTACGTAACATCAAATAAATATTTTTCTCCTTAGAACTATTGCCTTGTTTTTATCATGAAACATCATGACATCACCGGTGGTTAGAACATTTAAGGAATGAAATGGAAAACAATTCTGACAGAATCTAGAGACACAAATATTTCTAAATATGTGATTCAACCAGAACATTATAATAAGGGTTAATAGTTCCTTCCAGCCTTTGTGATTCTGAATAACTATTTTAATGAAAATTAATCTTTCATTTGTGACAGAAAGGTGTGGGTTTTTTGTCGGGTGATTGGAATTACTGCAACCAACGTTGCCTTAAAAGTTGAAAAACTCTTGGAAAAGGAAGTGGTGAAAAGAAGTCTCAGTTTATTCCCTTGTGCTTGCCAGTAGCTCTGGATAAATTACAGCATCAAGACTCCTAAGCACGATAGATCTTACATGGCATATACCAACCTTGAGCAAAGAGATTTAGCTAAATATGAATTGAAAATTTTCTAAATCAGTTTGTCACATTTTAAGTACAGGTTAAGGCCTTACTGATAACGTAAGCCATGGAACGTAGCAAGTTTGATAACGCTATGGTATGTTACCCAAGGTTTGTAGCTGTGGTTGATAGAGAAGAAATCTTCAGAAGGAGAGGTAGAAAGTATTTTAAAATCAAATTTGAGATTTAGAAAGCTGTTTGTAGAAATGCACAGGGTACTATGAATTACTGCAGTACGCCCGGAGCCCCCCAACGGTTACTCAATTACTTGCCCTTGACACGACCTGTCTGCCTAATTCAAGGCAAGCGTTCTAAGTCAAGGTATACAGGACAGCATGAGGGTTCCTCCTCTCCCGGGATACTGGAGTGAGGAGAAAAAAGCCAGTGGAGAAAAGTAAGGCTTAAGTTACTATTGATCACACATTATTCAATGATGCAGACATTTTCACCCTTACTGTATTATGTGTTTTAAAGGAAGAATAGTAATTTTTTAAAGTTTATTATTTAAGATGGAGTTTTACTTGCACACCTTAGTCTATTCTATGTGGTCATTTTCCTTGCTTTTTTAACACTTTGTAGGAAATAATGGACAGAATTTATAAAAATGTCATGAGTAAAGTTCAAGAGATGAACTACATTCAGAGAACTCTGTTCAAGATAGGCTATGACTACAAATTGGAACAGATCAAGAGGGGATATGATGCACCTCTGTGTAATGTGTAAGTATAACTCATTGTCCACGTGTACCTTTTTCCTTATGATATTTTTAAGACAGTATAAAAGAATCATCATCTAAGATGTCTGACATCAGACAGTTCTCATCCAACATGCAGATATCATCTACTGACTAACTGAAATAATCCCAGTTCTTACTGGAAATGGATATTTAGTGCTCAGAGTGACTAATCCCCAGAACAGATGAGTGGTTAGTTTTCATTGGACTGCTTTTTTGTCGTAATAAAATTGAAATGATTGTTTAGCTAAGTTACAGGAATTCTGCCATCTTCAAGTGTTACACAAGAGGCAGTGGACTTGGCTACCCCTGCTGTCCGCTAAAATCTCTGACAGTTAATTTTGAAAGTGTTTCAGATAAAAAGGAAAAAGAAGGTTTGTGGTTTTTTGGATTCTAAAAGTGAGCTGAGTGATTTCTAATGCTTTTTTTTCCTTCTTTCAAGACTATTGTTTAAAAAAGTAAAGGCACTACTGGGAGGGAATGTCCGCATGATGCTTTCTGGAGGAGCACCACTCTCACCTCAAACACAAAGATTCATGAACATCTGTTTTTGCTGTCCTGTTGGTCAAGGCTATGGGCTAACAGAAACATGTGGAGCTGGAACAATTACAGAAGGTAGTTAAAATGCTTCTGGAAATACGTCATTTAAGATATAGATATGAGGGTTTGGGGTTTTTTTTTTTTTGTAAAGTAAAAATAGCTGTAGTCCTTAACTGCAATACAGTGACTTGAGATAAGCTACTGCCTTATTTATGATTTCAGTTTCCATTTCAAATGACAAAAGTCTTTTGTGTTCTGCCTTGTTCTCTCCTTCAGTTGCTGATTACAGCACTGGCAGAGTTGGAGCTCCTCTTATTTGTTGTGAAATAAAATTGAGAGACTGGCAAGAAGGTGAGAGTATTAAATGTTTTGATTTCAGAGTAACTAATAAGACCACTGCTTAGCTGGGTTTAGCACACGAAGTAATTGTTCTTTATCTTTTATAGTAGTCATCGGTTTGTCTGCATTAATTTCAAGCTGAAACTTCAAAATACTTTCTTGGCAGTGGAATACGTTAAAAATAATTGTGTGGGGATGTTCTTGTTTTCAGGGGGCTACACTAATAAAGACAAGCCTAATCCTAGAGGAGAAATTATAATTGGTGGCCCTAATGTCTCAATGGGCTATTTTAAAAATGAAGAGAAGACAACAGAAGAGTTCTCCATTGATGAGAACGGTCAGAGATGGTTCTGTACAGGAGATATAGGAGAGTTTCATCCAGATGGTTGTCTACAGATCATAGGTGGGCCTCAATTTTTGATTTCTTAATATATTACAAGATCTTGACTAAACATAATTATAAGCATGCTCTTAATCCTTTTGGCTTTGTCAGGGCTAATCTACTTCAGGCTACCCGCTTGCACAATCCCAGTGTAAAACACATTCCCGGAAATCCTCACAGCTGTAGGAAAATTTTGGAAGTGATGCCACTTCCTGTGACATTATCACTACCTAAATTTAGCACATGCTCTTTAAAGAATAAATGTAAGACTATTCTTTGTTACTGATTACAGAGGTGTAAAACCAGAGTCCCCATCACTTTTCATACAAGCTGTGTGACAAGAAGTGTAGTGCTGTATAAGCTTTTATCAAGCTGGTGGAATGTTTACGTGCTATTAGCAGCTTCAAAATTCATGTTTATTAAGAATCTTGGATAGCATTGCACAAAATACACCTGTAGTGGCTTTGCAAGTGAGTCTGTGCAAAGCCAAAACTTAAATGGAACAAGTTGGATTTTTTTCTTTCTTTCCCCCTTGACTCTTAGACCGCAAGAAAGACTTGGTAAAGCTACAAGCAGGAGAATACGTATCTCTGGGCAAAGTAGAGGCAGCACTGAAGAACTGTCCATTGATTGACAATATCTGTGCTTATGCCAAAAGGTAAGAGTGGTATTAATTTAGGAATGCCATTTAGGGTAAACATGAAATACAGGTTCTGACCCCACTTCATCAGAGGATGATACACTACAGTTTTCCATGGTTTGCATTGAACGACGCCCCCCGCACACTGGAGTGCGGGTTATAAACAGCATCTCTGAAGTAGCACATGGGCCCAGATTCCCTAAAAGCTGAAGATATGACCTAAGTCTTTCTGTTGGCATTTCTTCTATCCTCGTATGCTCCTCTTCCATCCATCCCTTCCCAAACAGCTATCATTACATTTAGCATGTGGTTTGGCTTTCTGTCAGAATACCAGAGAAAAATTAATCTGGACACTTTGTACCTGATCCAAAGCTCTCCACTGAGTTTTGGAAATAGTCCTGCTCTCCCTCCCCTCAATTTAAACGCAGTACATGAAGGGAAACAGAGGAGAACTGGATGTAACTGGGAAGCTAAACTGAGACGTGCACTTGTGAAATTACAGCGAAGCATGGTACTGATAAATCCTAATGTTGTAAAACAACTGATAAGTCCTCAGTTGTGAAGACTTAATGTACAACAGGGATTTTGTATGGGGGAATAACTACAGTTCAGATAGCACCATGGATCTGTGTATCTAACATCAGCTTGGCATTTTACACCCTGAAATGGAAATCTCAACTGTTTGGATCTTTTTTCTTTCCTTCCTTTTGTTGCCACCCTGTGCTAGCGACCAGTCTTACGTGATCAGTTTTGTGGTTCCTAATCAGAAGAAGCTGACGGCATTAGCTGAGCAGAAAGGCATCAGTGGAACGTGGGTAGATATTTGTAACAATCCTACAATGGAGGCTGAAATACTGCGTGAGATTAAAGAAGTGGCAAACAAGAGTAAGTAAAGCAGCATATTGTGCTAGCCAATCTCACCGTGCTTGCACAGTGAAAGTTTTCAGTTACCCTCACTAAGTGCTCGCTCTTCCTGGTGTCTCTAAACTTACTAAGCTTTGGCAGATATAGGCAGAGGCAAAGACCATATCACATAGTTGGCTGTTATCCCAGGAACTGCCATACTTTAGTCATATTTTATTTTCTAAAGAAAAAAATCTGACTTTTTTTTTTCCAACTAAATTCTAGAGATAGGTTGCTTGTCTAATATAGTTAAAATAAGGTCCAAAAGAGCTGTTGATTTAGAAGGAAAGTTACAAGACGTACACTGGTAAGAAAAGTAGTTAAGAGATTTCAAAGCTTTTTTTCCCCCCCGTGCAATTTTGTCCCTACAGCTTTGAGCAGCCACAATCCTTGTGGCTGCAATGGCTTAAAAGCCTGATGATTCCTTGCTGTAGTACTGAATGATCAAAGCCTCATCAATCTTTCATGGGAACAAAAATTTAACAAACTAACTGGGGAAAGAAAGTCTCTAAAGTACTTGGGACCTCATACAAGGAAGCAGTAAAACCAGACTTAGACACACACTAAGCACTGCCTCTTTAACTTCAGAGATGAAAATATGTCTTTCGAAACTGATAAAACAAGAAAGGCACTATTAAGTCTTGCCTTTAAAAAAATAATAAAAAAATCCACAGGTCTCAGATTTTAGTTTAAAACACTCAAATCTGTATTTTTCTCTCATTACTATCCATATTGGTTTATGCAAAAAATCTTTGCTTATCCATTCTTTTACCTTCTAGATAGTAATCTCCTATTGAGACACAACTAATGTATTAGAAAGCTTTTTCCAGAACTACTCTAAAGAGATGATTTCCATTCTTAATGGAATGTAATGCACCTTCCTCACAAGCAGGTGTATCTCTAAAGAAGCTGAAGCAGTACATTACTGTACCAGACTGAAGTTAGAGTCGAGCTCCTGGGGACAGATGTACAGGCAGAGCCCCAAGCGTCAGGCGCCTGCTGCCGCCTAGAGGTGTGCTGCCCAGGCTGAACTGGCACGGGCCTGTATGCAGGAGCTGACAGCCCAGTCAGCAAGTACTGCACACATGCAGCAGCTCCCTGCCCTGTTCCTGACATCCCTGCTGCCTCCTCCTTTCTTTACCCCTCTTGGGCCCATTGCCTGGGCAAGAAAGAGAAGCAGCTTTGGTTGTGATGAGGCTCTGTGTGTGCCGAGCCATGGATTCTGTGTGAAAGGAAAATAAGTGACTAACAACAAAAATTGAGAGAAATCCCTTTAGTTTAAACTCTAAACAAATTCTTATGAAGGAAGAAATTGGTAAAGAATCATTCAATCATTAAAATTGTAGAAGTACTTCAACAGAGTTTAAATGTGAAGGACATTGAACGGGTCTTAGTTTATCTAATTATTACTACAGTCCTATAATAAAACTCTAGATTTCAGTGTATCCTCTTGTGACGGTAGGCTCAGATCCTTCATGCTACACAGTTGTTTGTTGCAAAATTTAGATTTTACACTGTCACAGACAATATGTGCTATAAGGACAGTGTGTTATTAGAACATCTGCATGCTAACCAGCACCCAGCATTGGTACAAGATCAAATTTGCCTGTGGCCCTTCTGTAAGGTTATTTGATTAAGTTGTTCACCATATTATACAACCTACAGGGTGCTCACCCTAAGAGTTTTAGCTAGCATAAATTAGTATTTTATTTGGCCAGGTGATCATAGTCATGCTTTTATTTCTTCTTGTCCCTGCAGTGAAATTAGAAAGGTTTGAAATACCCATCAAAGTACGGTTAAGCCCTGAACCATGGACCCCAGAGACTGGGTTAGTAACAGATGCTTTCAAGCTGAAAAGGAAAGAACTGAAAAACCATTACATCAACGACATCGAAAGAATGTATGGAGGCAAATAAACAGGTTCTGTTGACCAGACAGTTGTGCAGATGGTTCCTTCTCATGCCTCGATTTTGGATGTCTGTGTTTACTGTAGATGTCACACATTCAGAAAATATACCAAATGGATGACTGTTTCTGTAATCTCTGTTGAGTACAACAAAGAATATTTTAGGCTCCAAATTCTTAATTATTAGCAGATTAGGCACTGACGGTCTTCATAGAGTATGATGTGATCATCTCCAGTTTTGAGACAGACATCATTATGTGAAGCAGTATGACCAGGTAATTTTTTTATTATTGTTTCTCTAGCATATCCAGGCTGCTTGTAACTTCTCTTTAATTCTGAAGTCTGGCATTATTTCAAAGACAGAAATTAACGTAGCTGTGATAATTCTTTTGTCATAGTAAGGGAGCAAGAGAGGAAAAATGTATTTAAAGTCTACCCTTCTCCATTTAAAAACAAAACCAAGACAACTCCATTAGTCTAAAACTTGCTAGAGATCACTAATAATGCACTGCTTGAGAATGGATGGATTCTTCTGCACAGCACTTAGTATCTTTAATATTTACAGTGCCTAAAAAAAGTAGTACACTTACTGAAATAAAGGTGAACTGAAAAGCTTTCTAAAATCAAATGATTTGAAATTTCATTCAAGGGCATTGAATTAACTATTTCAACTTCCAACTCAGCAAATATGTTTTTACTTACCACTGTACGTTAATTCAAGCAGAACTTTCCAGTAGGACACGGAGCACGAAAGAAAACAAAGACTTACACTGCTCCAGGAGGTACTGATGAGAAGTGATCACCTGAATGCACAATGCAAAACTTGCATCTTGACTGGCAAACAACAGTGAAATTGATGGGCAGCTACCCCTACACAGACTGGAAACTCAAAGGAGTTGTGTGGTTGTTTTTGGTTTGTTTTTGGTTTTTTTTGAGAGAGAGAGGTCAGTAGTAGTTTTCTTTTTAAGGCACTGATCCTCTAGACCTTCACATACATGTGAATAACGGTATAGGTTACCTGCATGTAATTTAGAGGATCAGGGTCTAAATGTCTGTCTTCACTTTACAGAAAGGTATTTCCGTTCACCTTTTAAGTCAGGTAGGCATAACAAGGCAGCCAGAAACCAACAGCAGTTTCCCTACATAGTCTTGTTTTATTTAAAAAAAAAAAAAAAAAAAAAAAAAAGCAATCTGTGACCAGGGCATCTTTGTTTTATGGAACTTGTAAAAAGGGACAAATCACTCTTTACAGAAATTCATTATAAAAGCATTCTCTTATTAACTGGAAGTCATAGAAGTGAAGAAGCGGGAAGATATTTAATAGTTCATTATTTTGTGTGCAGAATCCTGTACTGTGTTTTCTTCTGAACTGTAACTGATCTTCTGCATCCCTGCTGGCTCTTCACACTTGAACCATAAATGCTGTAAAAAGTGGAGGCTCTTGATACTGTTCTACTTTGCACTTTCTTAATCATTTTATATATGTTGCTTACATTTTGTACAGCTGTGGCCCTCAACTGCTATATATTACAAATTCATTTAAAAGTATTTATAGATTTCTATTCATAATATTTGTGTTGTGTATATGATGGTTAAAAAGAAAAAATTATTTGGTATTGTCACTGTACAGAAAGTAAAAGATTTTGTACGATGCTTCTCTTGAACACAGTAGCTTACAGTTTCAGGGCAAGTTTTTCCTTTATTGCATGTATGTGTATTTTTCTTTTTTCCAGTTCAAACAGCGTTTAGAAAAAATAAACCATGGTTATACACTTCTTAACTAAACTGTCCCTTCTCCTTGGGACCAACTTCAAACTTCCCCACGCATAACTTTCTCTGGCCAGCCCAGAGCCAAACGCTGCTGGCTCATCTTCCCAGAGCCCCCAAAGGGAAAAAGAAAATCTGGTATTTAAAGTTGACTGTACCTAACTGTGCACAAAACTGCAAGTCACTAAAAGAAACAAGGAAATTGCTTTCCTAAATCGGAAAATTATTTTTTTAAGACACATACATATGGTTTATGACAACAGGAAATAACTTCCCCTATTAGGAGCAGCTTTTTAAATTACTTAGTCCTGGAGGCACATTATCATTTTTTCCATGTTTAAAATTGGAATAGCCTTTAGTCAGCCTGTTAGCATTACAGAAGTTAAATACATGTAAGAAGGTTACTTGCACTTGAGGCTGTCAGCAGGTTGTACGATTTATTTTTTGAACCATGAATGTATTTATACGAATTGTATTTTGTCTAGACTGCAGGCATCTTCTGTGTCTTGGGTGACCGAGGATTGCTATTTTCAATATATATACACACATACAGAGCATTGACATTTCAAAAGTGGAATACAATTTAAATGGTTCAACATGTTTTGTGTTCTGGAATATCCTTCTCTAGTGCACAAGTTGTCTCTAGTTCAGCGCCTCACGTTCTCTGGAACCGAGCATACCTTAGAAGAACTTCAGGGGAAGCGGCACTGAGTACATGCTACAGCTGTTGAAAACAAAGCCTAGAGCGGGCCTGGGTTTTCTTTTAGGAAATGAACTAGATGTGGATGTTCTGCAAGAGACAATTTGATGCACATCAGCTTTTCAAGCCTTTTTGGAGAAGGGGAAGGATTACGTCAGACTGCCTTCAATATGGGGGTTATTTGCAAATATAATACTTGCTGTTGGGTAAGGACTTCATCCTTATTTTTAATGATTTCTAAATCCTTTTGTGACAGAGCTTGTGGAGAAGAAAGAGAAGGCAAGAATGTACTTTTTTGCCATTAAAAATAAGGAACTAAGATGCAGATGAAGTGGTAGTAGACAGCTTCAAAGCCATCATGTGATAGTTACAGATGATACCCTGTGCTTGACTCAAAGGACATATGGGATGGGATTGAAGTCTGAGGGAGCGGTTCATTTATGCAATGTTAAGGTTCCAGAAAGCTCAAGTTCTTCAGAAAGCAGGTTCAGAATTAAAAATTATCCCCCTAAATCTGAGAAACACGTTCAATGAGAAACAAAATCCAGTTTGGGCTTGTCTGATACAAGATTCTATTTAGACCCTCTACTTGAAAAATCACTTTATCTAGAGAAAGCCAGAGTGTAACTCCAGTAACAGTGGGACTAGAAAGCTTGATCTATGAAGGAAGATTATGGTTGAGTTTAGCTGGCCTGAAGAGGAATGGCACATGACAAGCAACAATTAACCTTCAACTACGTACAATGTTACCCTAACAAAGGCACCAAAGAGCTGTCACCAGTGGAAGAGGAAGAACAGAAAGTTTACATTAAGTGACATTTATGATTAGACATTTATAAGGAAGACAGAACTTCAAAACAATTCCTTACTAAATACTGGACTCGTTGCTCAAGATCTCTGCCACCTAAAGTCTTTAGAGTCTCAGAGTGAAGGTTAAACAAACACCTCACAAGAACAGCTTTAACACAGAACTGTGGGTGAGGGCTGGAAGAGGAAACGTGGTTCCCATACACAATGTAACAGTAACGCTGCTGTAAGATGTCATTAAATGGCTTGTAAGTTTAAAAAAAAAAGTATATATATATATATACACACGAGTTATTCCCTTGGGAGCAGGTGAGGTGATGTTTAACCAACCCAATGCAATTTTAGTGCCCATCAGAGAACTTTGAGTGTAACAGGACATAGAGAGCTGCTTGCCAGGTAAGCTGGTCTGGTGAACTAGTTTCCATCCAACACTCTTTGGCTATATGAGGAACGGGACATGAGTTGAGAACATGGGTCACTAACTTTCAGTCAAAAAAAAAAAACCAACCCCAAATCTCCCACATCCCAGACTGAGAGTTTCAAATAACTACGTTGTATTCTAGTGATAAATAAGTGCTGTTCTGCAATTACATGCAACACAAGAAATAAATTCTCATTATGTATTTGTATTTGGTGTGGTTTTGTTGGGGCTCTTGTTTGTTTGGGTTTTTTTTGTTTCCTTGGTTGCTTTTAAACTGAGCCTGCCTAGTGGCTAAGCTCCATCTACATGAGACTAAGTCAGTTTGTCCTTTGGAAGCTAAAATTTCTACATTAGAAGCTTAAAAATAACAAATCTTGTGCTTCATCTGCTTAAGATGCCAAAAAGATGATTTACAAAATACAATCAGTAAACCTTGCAGTCACTGCTTACAGGGAATTCTGAACAAGGTACAGAGTAAAACTTGGGTGTTCTACAGTAGCGTGAACTTACCTGATTAATAACAGAACACATTTCCAGTTAACTCAGTCCTGCTGTAAAGTAGATTACTGGCTGCTTTTTATTTTAACGTGATAGGGTTACAACAGCCATGGAAGAATTGGGCTGACTGTACTAAATACATTTGTTGTGGGCCTGTCATTATCACATAAATTAATCTGAATAAGTTCTGACAGAAATGGGGTATTGTTTGCTCCCAGTAATACCTGGAATCTTGCTGCACCTTTATTGAGGAGAGACATGTTTGAGAAAATCAGATCTGTTCCCTAGTGACAAAGGGTTTTGACAAGCTGATTTTCACAGGTAATTTTTCTGAAACTGTCTTTAGTTCGAAGTGTGTGGTCTTGATGTTAGACCAGTGTTATTTAAATTGGACAAACAGAGCTCTGTGCACGATGTCTTATCCTCAGAGTCCTCACGAAAGGAAAGAGGAAAACACCGACACCCCCCCAAACCAAAAGCCTGTTGCATTTTTCACTGGCCCTCCCATTTTGAAACACCAATAACCTGGTTATCGATGAACATTAACAGCACTACCAGCAGTCACTGTGTTACACATGCTTATTTCTGCATTTACCCTCACCTGTCTTCCACGACGGCCGCGGAACCACCCTACCTATGCTATCCCCATCATCTCTGAAAATCCAGCCCCCGAGCATGAATACCTGTCACTCTTAAGACACAATTTCATCCAGTTAAATGTTAAAGCAAAAAGATGTCATGTAAGTGGGTTGAACTAGATGACCTTTAGAGGTCCCTTCCAACCCACAGCACTCAACTTTTTCAAAACACAGATTAGTAAGTGGTGGGGGAAGTAATTTAGCATGTCTTGATTTGAAACAGCGTTGGACTATTTCAAACAGGCCTATTGCATTGTTGAGCCTAGAACAGAAGTAGCCCAACTACAACTTTGAGTAGTGAGTCCACATCACCATTCAAGCACTTAACAAAAGCCCCAGCCCTGGGAGGTGTTGCTGGGGTTTTTATTTGTTTTAAACAACACCGTATCTAACCTAAACCTTGCTGGTTGGATATAGATCAGCTTATTACTTATTGTGCTCCCCCAGGGAGTGCACATGAAGAATGGATCACTGTTCTCTACAGCTGCCTGCCCTACTTTACTTTCTGTCTTTGAAGTCTAAGCAAACACAATCTCTCCCGATGAGCCTGTTTTTATAATATTTAATCGGGGTCATCTAACCAGGGCCACTCTATCCCCGTGTTCAAAATACAATCCCTGCCTGACTGTCTCATCTGCCCTATACAGCTTAGGGTAATTACCTCCCACAGCCTCTAACTTCACTCCATTCCAGAACATATTTGCCCCTTATTTATGTAACTCCCACCTTGTGACTTTTTTCCCCTTCTTATTTTTAAAACCTGGATCTCCGCTCTGAGCACTTACAGTAGCACAGTGATGACACCACTGTGAGGAGGGAAAATGCACAGCTGATGACAGTGACATCTTACGGACCTCTGCAAACAAACGCTACACCACAACCTGAACTGAATTCCTAACACGTCAGTCCAAATCACTTTTAACCAACAACCGCCCATTCCATACATTTACTGGCAAGCAGAGTCCTTACTTTAACAGGAAAGATGCCAAGGTAATTGTTCACGCCAACAAAAAAACATACTGTAGAAAAACAAAATCTGGTACTGTGTGAAGAAAATCAGACTCTGGCTCTTGGCTCTCTTGAAATTCTAAATAGACATTCAGCCCTTCTAACTGTAGTAAAGAACAATGACCTGTTGTATTCTCCTTGTTATTCCTGTTGTCTAGCCACCAATACACTTTCAGTAGGTCACCCGTAGATAATAAAAAAGCAAGATGCCTGCAACATAATACCAGTTTATAAAAGGACTCCAAGAGGAAAAAGCCTCACCCATGTGTACAACAGAAACATCTCGCTGATTAGGCAGCAATCTCACAATCCCCTCGTACTCTATAGCTTGTAAATTCCACAGATGCTGGGGCAGAGGAGGGGGGGTGGAGATCATAACTATCCTTAAACCAGGTTTCTTAGTTACAATTTTCTGATGGAGAAACAAGAAATAATGAATTACAACCCTCGGGAAAAAAACCAGAGAATGTATTATTGCAGAGACACTCCATTTTACTAGTGCTTCTTCTAGAATAACTAAAAGACTAAAAGAGAACTATTTTGGAAAACCAGCTGCTACTCTTCCAAAGCTTAACCCAGCAGAACTGCACTCTTGCCTAATGCTGTTTACACAGAAAAGTCCGCGTCAATGCCACACTAACCTGCCTTTCCAGCTGCCCTTACAGATGGGCACTTATTTTAGCCTACAGTTAAAAATAGATCCTTTTTCCAGACAGAAATGAGAGGAAAATGGGACAGAACACAATGCTCATCCCTAGACACCTCCTGAAAATAGGCAGAATAATTTTTACACTGTGCAGTTGCTCTAAATGCTGGAGACCTGGTGAATCTATAATACATGAACTGCCACAATCACCTGTAAGTGTGCATGATGACAGCCCAATTTAAAAAGTTAACAGATAACCTGGGAGCACAGAAAATTTCACCCCCCCCTCGACCTCCCCACCCCACCCCCCCCCCACCCACACCCACCACAACCACCACTCCACGCCACCACACAAACAAAAACTAAGACACACAAAAACGCAAAAAACAACACCAAAAAAACCCCAAACAAACCTTGCCTGCCTGTTACAGCCTCAGGATCCCCTCCAGCACAGACACACAAGGAACAACCCAGAATCCAGCCTGCTAACATTCAGTCCTCTCCAGACCCTTCTGCTCAAGGGAACAGACCTTCAGATAATTACCAACTGCTTTAATTACTCAAATTAATTCTGCCTCTGTGTCTGACCACCACAGCTGCTGATGCTCAAGCTCCTGTGCCCCACCACCCTTCCTTGCTTGTCCCCGTTACACGCCCCTCAACAGCAAACCTGTTCCGTGAGCCTGCCCAGGGCCTGCCGTGCTGATTTGTGCTCCTTCTGTCAGCACGGTGCTGTGAGAGCTCTGGCTCAGCTGTGCTCGTGAAGCAGCAGGTTTCCCCCAGCTCTGCCAGGGCAGGCAGTGCTCAGATGCCCGTGGGCTTTGCCACAAAGATCCCCACAACGGACTGTTAAACTGCCAAAGCTCAAATGACTAGAATCAGCACCTTCCTGGCTTTGTTTTGGTGGACCTGCATTTCTCCAAGCATTTACTTTCATGAAAGGTCTTGCTTCTGTGATTCAGGGAGCCTCAGTTTTCACCGTTCTCAAAGTGACATGGAGATTTTTCTCCGTTCTCTGCATGTTCCCTCCCAGAGGGAGAAGGAGCCCAGCTGGTGTTCAGCAGCACTCAGCAGCCACACCTGCCCAGGACCTGCTCCCAGGGGCACAGGCATGAGCATTGCTCAGCTGTTTTCTACATGACTGCTTTTTTTCCAGCTGCACCTTTCAAACAGAATTATTTTATCCCTTCTAGCGTGGCAGTGTGCATTTGAATAAAATCTGGCACTGTATGGAAGTGGAATTAGCCTTTTAAAACGCCAAGCTCTTTCCTTCGTATTTGGGAGGCGGCAGGAACACAAGTCAGATTTCACACAGCTAGCAGCGTGCTGGTAAGAGGAAGGCACAGCCTGAAGTCACCAGGCAGTGAGGCTGGAGCCTTCCCTTCTTTAGGCTGAACAACCCCAACTCTCTCAGCCTGTCCTCATAACCCGGCTCCAGCCCCCGATCATCTTCGTGGCCTCCTCTGGACCTGCTCCAACTCTCATGCTAATAACTACAGAGTGTCGAAGCTCTCCAGGACCAGTCCAGGTCTGGGTTATCCAATCCACTCCCAGCTGTTCGCTCCAGCACCCATTCAAGCTTGGAGCGCGAAGCCCGTTTCTCAGCAGCTCCACCAGGCGCTCCGCCCGAGCGCAGCCTCCCAGCGCCGCCGCCTCCGCCGCTCCTCCCGGAGTCCCGCGGCCGAGCACCGCTACCCGCGGGCAGCCCGAGCTGCCGCCTTCCCGCCGACGGGGCGGAGGGAGCCCCTCGCCATGAACTGCAGCGAGTCGCGGCGGCTGCAGGCGCTGCTCAGCGCGCTGCTGCGGGAGCTGCGCCGCAGCGGCAACGCCAGCGCGGCCGGGGCCGCAGCCGCGCCCGGGTTCCGGGCCGGATCTGGGGCCGGGCCGGGAGGGGATGCCTCGCTGTACATCCTGCTCATCATGATCTTCTACGGTTGCCTG